>JALBZD010000968.1:0-12729 GCA_038050675.1 Globisporangium cylindrosporum
TGGACGGTACATCTGTTCTTTGATTGATCCTTCGCTCCATATATCCAAACAGCATTTTCTGAATCGCGAAGGAAGCAACCGAGCACAAAAAAATTGGGATGCGGACAAACTTTTGCGCACCACTGTATTAACCGGCAGAACCCGTTAACTGAACCCCGATTTAATCTACCCTATTCCTCCCAGGATGGTCTTGATAAGGACGGGAAAAGAAATGAAACGCACAATAGCATGCTCTATCAATACGAGACACATACAAAACAGTGAGTTAATCTATAAAAGCAAATGTGTACAGCAGCAAGGTCGTGTATAAGAGCAAACATAGCTTCTTGCACGTGATCTGGTAGATGCACAATTCGATCGAGCACTTCGCTCCGTTGATGTACTTGACGATCTCCTCAACGCGGGCTCGAGAGAAGAAAAGCGTATCCACGACGTGATTGTGCCCGGGGACGAGCAAGCTGTGGTACCACTCCGTAGCCTCGAGCTCCGTCAGTCGACGACTCAAGGCCGAGCGGTGCACTTGGAGAAGACGAGCGATCTCCGACACCCCGGCTCGCTGCTCGAACCGAAGGAAGGCGGCGACCTAGAGCGTCGATCGGTCGGTGCAGATTATCGTGGGACGCATGAGGGCTGGATTCTGCATTGTGTATGGGGTGGGGAGAGGTCTGACTGGGAGACGGCGAGCGGTCTTGGTGGTGGGCTTGGGTGCTCTGGAGCGGAATGCAAAATGAGGCAGACTCACAAGAGGCAAGAGTCTGCTTCATTTCGCTCAAGGGCACACAGATCTCAAGAGCGCAAGCCTCAAGGCAGCTCTGAGCAACAGAGTAGAGAGAGGAAGATCTTGAGAATCTGCACTTTTCATTAGCGTTTTTGGCTTTCGAGTGCGTTTTTGTTGATGAGATGGATGAAGAAACACTGATTGATTGGCTTCAACAAGGTATGCCATTCCATTCACTACTGTAGTTAGTCACTCGTTGAGCCAGCCGCGCACTTTCGCCCACATGCGCTGCTTCTCCTGCTGGAGCTCGCGCTCCTCACGTAGCTCTGCGGTTTGCACACGCCACTGGAGCCACACTCGACGCAGCCTGCTCTCATTTAGTCGCGCCTCCGCCTCACGCTGCTGGGCTTGCTGCTGCACACAGCTCACGGTGAAAGCGTGCTGCCAGTAGCTCCAGGATCTTTTCATCAAGTTCCACTGGCGCTGCCGCTGGATCGCCAGCTCTGTGCTGAGTATGCGCTGGTGCAACCACTTGAATCTCTGGAAGCTCTGGCGCTTGAGCGTGAGTGCGTAATGCTTTGCCGCAACCACCAGCTTCTGGCGCTCCACCTGTTGCCTCTCAATTTGGCGCTGGTGCACAAACTTGAGCCAATTTTGCCAATTTATGTGGAGCACATGCAGTTGATGCCATTCGCTTGCGTTCGCTGCGACGCGCTTCGAGAGCTCCCACTGGCGCTTCAGGGGCTTGAAGCCGTAGTAGAACACCAGGCGCTTGTAGTCGTGTTGTTTCGCCTGCCTGCGTTGCGCATCCAGAGCTTCAATACGCTGCATTTTCTCTTGAGCCGCAAGCGCTTCCTGTCGTTTTCTCTCGCGAATGCGCTCTCTCTCATCGAGCTTCTGCTGCAGCAGCTGTGCGTCGCGCTCGGCGAGGTGCATCGCGGTCGCTTCTTTCTTTTCGAGCTCCAGCTGTTCGTATTTTTGCTTGAGCAGGTCGCGGCGCTGTTTGCGCTCAGCGGCACGTTCCTGCATGGACACGTACAACGGATCCACTGGTAGATGTGTCTTAGCAGTACGTGCGTTCGATTGAGACGACAGAGTCGGAGATGATGAAGTAGGTTGTGGAGAAGACGATGGTGATGAAGCTGGTGGCTCTTCCACATTCCACGCAGCTTTTGGGTGAGGAACTCTTGTCTTGGGTTGCTGTGAAGCGCTGATCGCAGTAGCCATGAGCTTTTTTGTGTACCCTGATCGCACCACTGGCTTCGCTTCGCTCTTCGCCTGGGTCTCACTGTCCAGTCCAATTACCTCTGGATTGTTTACTTGCAGCTTCAGCTCTTCGCCTACATCGCCGTGACTCACTTGCCTGGTTTGGTTCCGAATCAAGCGCTCCACGAGCCTCTGCGTTTGCTCTTTTCTCTTTTGTTGAGCTGCCTCCAGCTCCTTCGCTTCTCTGTGAGCGCGAACACTCGCAAACCACCGGAAGAACCACTTTGGGAGCTGCTTCTGGCGGACAAATGCCTCTGCTTGAGCCTCAACCTGCTTTTCGTGAACGAGCCTCGCTCGCGTCTCCATTTCCACTCGCTTCACTGTTACACTCTGTGCGTATCGCTTCCAGTTTCGCCACACACTTTGCAGTAATCGCCACTCGAAAACCTGCTTTGCATGCGCTTCTTGAAGCTTCCGCACGTCACTTTGGCGCTTCCAAAATGCGAGTGTGCGAGCTTTGAACTTTAGCACGTGTTGCTTGATACGCTGCTGCTCTTGGACCTCGATCGCTCGCTGGTTCTCGCTCGCTAGGCGCTCGATCTTTTCTTGAAGCACTCGCTCGTCCCGTGTTGAACACGCAGCGCTTCTGCCTCGATTCACACAACCAACATCGTCACCATCGTCCTGGTTGCTGTTGCTGTTGCTACGGCTACCTGCATTGGTTGTGAGCGGCCTCTGGCGCTCCGTGTTGTTGCTAACAGTGGCTGGTATTTCGTGTTGCTTGGCTGCTCTTGCAGCTTTCATCTCGCGCAAACACTGCTGCCGCTCCTCCATGTTCTTGAGCGGATCACTGCTGACTGTCGTAGAATGAGCGCGGCTTCGGTCTTCAGGTACACGGGCAGCACCAGGTCGGCCACGGGTTTCTCTACCATTGCTGTTGCTGCAGGTCGATTGATCCCGAGAGCCGACGGTAGTCTCGCGGCGGGATACAATCCTCTCGGGCCCAGCTCCAGCCTTTTTCAAGCCATGTGCGGTCGCTTTCGACAGTTCGTCCAGCTCAAACAACTTGCTTTTCGTATGCTGAGGCCCCTTCGCTCGGTCAGAAACTGGTTTCCGCTGGGCTTTCGCGTCAGCAGTACCACTGGAGTAACTAATCTTGACTAGGGCTTCGTGAGCTTTTACAGTCTCTGTCTTACTCTTGTGCCGGCGTAGCACTTCTGCCTGGCTCTCCACTTGGAACCGCCTCTTGATGATCTCCTGGGCGTCAGCCACCGAGCCGGAGGCTGTTTGCGGACCAGCACTGTCACCATTTCGGCCATCTTGCCCAAGGAACTGATTCACGCGGAGCTCCGGGATAAACGCGTTGCGCTTCCCACCGAGTAACTCGTCCGCGCACTGCCAACTGAGTTCTTCCTCTGGCTTTAAGTGGCGCTTTTGCTTCTCGCGGGCATTTAGTGCGCTTAATAGCTGGTCCGCGATCGATGAAGACTCGGATCCCTGCAGCTGCGAATGACGCTGGCGTTCTCGAGTGTTTCCTGTGCTCTGGCTTGACTTTCGCTTCCCAAAGCGTGCCTGCCACGTCGACGGCGCGTGCTCCTCCGGTGAGTCCGGCACTAGTATCGACGACGATCGCATATTCAAAAAATGATAGTTTCTTCCCTGAGCCATGAGCTGAGCAATTCTCAATGAGGAACATCTTGGAGCCTGATTAGGTGAGCAGCATCCAAATATGGCTTCACTCGCTCCCAATCCCAGACGTACTTTGTATTTATAATATCAACAGCTGCCAATTTGAACATGCCATTTCAATAGGTTCTGCTTGGTGTGTTATCCAGCATACTCGACTGGACTTTAGCCTGGAAAGAGAGATCGAGGAGCTCATCACCATGTTTGCCAAGGAGAGCCTGGTGCAGTTCCTCACTGGTGCTGGGTGCTTTAGTGTTGTAAGCCAACATTGCCGTCCAATGTCTCGTACCACTTGCACCACTCAAATCTGACCTCTCTGTTGGCCTCACAATTGGTTACAGATCCAGATGCTGCTGCTTGTGATCCTCGGCGCGCTCTACGTGAGCAACGACCACTACCACCAGCTGCTGGGCAACACGATCAAGCACGTCGGCGGCGGCCTCATCTTCACGGGGCTACTCTATCTGCTCATGGCGGTTCTTGGGTACTACAGCGCACGCACACAGAACAAGTTCCTACTGCTCGTGGTCAGTTCAGTGTCAAGACTCTCGCTGGAATAATATCCCTGGATCTTGGATCTTGACGCTCTCTTGTTGATGTATGTTGTGTACCTCTCTGAAACAATAGCAATTCGTGCTGCTGTCGCTGCTGCTTTTCTTCCAGACGCTCTTCGGCAGCGTCGCACTAGGAAAAGCCGTGCCAGCATTGCCTATTAACGCCCAGGTCGCGTGCCTCACGGTTGGCCTCTACGACGCTATGACGCTCAGGCAGCAGCAGGAGTGCGACCAGTTCCTGCACAGCGACGCGTTCGCCGGCATCACGCTCGTGTGGCAGTCGTACTACTCGCAGAGTCTCACCAAGGGCTCGTACCGCGCCATGGTGCTGACGTTCCAGAAGGAGAACTTTTGCTGCGGCAACGGGATCCCCACGCACTGCTGGAACGACACGCGCGCATTCCCCAGTTCCTATCCGAGTACTGAGATCTCGCGCAAGGTCCAGCAGCGCATCAAGTGCGATACGTTCGGCACCAAGGCGTACGCGCCGACCAAGGACTGCTTTGTGAACGGTCGGTGCGACTACGATCTCCCGTACGGCCCCTGCGGCATGAACCCCGTGACGACGGCGACGCGCGGCTGCGGCGTGTTCGTGTTCGCGAGTCTGAGCAACGAGGTGCAGGCGATCGGAATCGTCGTGCTGATGGCGCTCATGTTCCCCGTAGGCTCCTTCTTTCCTCCTTTGCCTGTAGTTCATCTATGACGTGTACCGGATATGGACCATTGTACTGACTTGGCTTGTTGCTTGTGATGTGTGGTGCCGGGTGCTCTCGTTCTAGATTTCGTTCATAATAGCGTCGGTGTGTCTCTGCTTCAAGCGGCGCGATGAGGACGTACTCCCACACATCGACTTCGTCAGCAAAGTGAAGATCCACGCCGAGGGCTGACCCACGTGCCTTCTCTCTACCTTAATCGATTGTGACCATTGCGAGGCGGCTTGCCACAGAACCTGGAGAGCGTGCTGTGGTCTGTTTGGCTGGTGAACGAGATCGGAGCTCTCCAGGGCTAACCTGGACATTGAGTTCTGCTTCTTCCCAGGCTCGCGTCTTCACTTGGCTTGCGGGTCTTCGAGGCGACCGAGAAGACCCAGGACTACAAACAGCCGCAGCAATTGCGACGTGACTCGCCAAAGTCGATTGGGCTTTCGCATTGTACAGACGCGCCACTGCCTTCGACGTCGACCGACTCGCCTGAAACCGCTCGCCGTCGATCGTGTGGTAGATCAGGTAGCACGTCCGGCAGACCTGGACCATCTCGTACTGCTGGGGGAGCTTCTTGGAGTCGTGAAACTCGACTATGTAGACAAAGCCCACAGAGTTGTATATAACAATTTAGCGCCTGACCAACCAAATCAATAACAGTGGCTCGTGGGCAAAGCGTGATAGCTCTGCTCTCCTACTATACGTACGTGGCTTGACTTTGAACGCGTCGGACTTTGGGTTCCAGATCGTGCTCTGCAGCATGAAGATGCGCCTTTGCAGCAGCTTTGTGAACGCGTCTTGCGAGTGCGAGTGCGAACGCATGGACATCGCCGAGACGGCGAGTTTTGCTTCAGCGTGCGCGCCAAAGTGCTCTAGGTACCTCGACTCTTCCTCGCTCAGGTTCAGGGACTATAGAGAAGCATTGAACTGAACGTGAGGCCTGACTGGTCGTATAGTTGACACGCGGACTTTGAACGCACCTTTCGCGTGATTCGCTGGAACTCATGGGTCGATGACAGCGGCACTTTGAGCGCCGCAGCCGACGCGAAGATCTTGCAATGGCAGAAATGGCTCCCCGTGCAAATCTTGGCCCCTGGGTAGGTTGCACTCTATCAACGACCAATTTCACAAAGTAGATATACTAGTATAAGTCAACTTTCATGGCGGCAGACCCATACTCCGTAGTAGTTACGGAGCATATCCCAAACACTTTACCGATGGTCGCTGGGTCTTCTTCGCTGGCTTGCCGTCTGTACGTACTCCAGACTTTGCATTTGCGCTACCGCGCTTGGTCAGATCAGAGAAGAATACGACGTGGCTCACGCGCACCAGCACAAGGCGATTCGTGCTCGTTACCTGGAACTCGCCGTAAAGCAGCCGCAGTTTGTCCCTGAACGCAACCTCGACTTCGTGAACGACCTTTCGAAGCTCCGCCTTGATGATCTCTTCCAGGTGGTGGTGATGATGACTCGATTCAGAATGAGGAGGCCGCACTCGCCAAGTAGCCTCAGTTGATGGCCTCACACCAGCGGAAGCTGAAGCTGATCTCGGTCGTGATCTCACTTGAGCACCATCTCTGTGATCTTTGGTTTTGTGACTTTCTCTAGTCGACATCTCGCACGCAGTCGACATCTCGCACGCAGCAACTGCAGTTGTATTCGCATTTTTTGTCGCTTGAGCCATATCGTAATAGTATGAACTCTCCTCCATCTGCAATACCCGGATACACGAGGCGGTCGCGTTGAACTTCGCGACGAACGTGCCCTGGTAAAGCGGATGCTGCCTGGAAGAAGGCGTGAAGAGCTGCAGAAGGAAGCTCGACGTCCACAGCTGGGACGATGGCTGGCAAAGCGCGGCGTTGAACTCGAGGTCGCTCAGCGTCGAGTACCGAATGCTTCCGTCGCGATCTTCCTGCATTGAGTTCGACAAGGAGTTAGGTAGTATTCGTACCAAGGACATCGAGAAGCCTTGTAAACTATATCGGGTGGCTCAGACGATCACTTACATGCAGCAACACGGCGATGCAGCGCGAGAGTAGCGCCGAGTCGCTCTTGCGCACAAAGTGCTTCTTGATCGCGATCGCATTGAGCTTCTCGTCGTGCTTCTTGAGGATTTCCTATGCAGGACACATACAAGCCAAGCTAAGTGTCAGCTCAAAAGTTCTATAGACCATGCCTGATATCGTAGTCATTGGGAACTTGACATCAAGTTTGTAGAGTAGCGTACCCCTGTTGTCGAAGACGTGAAGTACCAGGCGCGAGGCGTGCCTCCGTGGATCACAATCGCGTCTGCGATATCCACTTTGGCATTCTGCTCCCAGAGCTTCGTGTAGATCCTATACACATAGAACAACACATCAATACTTAGTTATATAAGGCCCATCTGCAGTTCGTCATACACTCGCTATGAAATGGGCGTTGTGAGCGTACTCGACCCAGCGTTGCTTCTGGATCTTGGAGCTCTGCGCGATTCGCTCGACGAGGTCGGCGCCGCGAAGCCCCACGCCGCTGTCACCAACTGACCCTGTGGCGTCGTGAACGTTGGGGTCATCACAACGCTGCGGAGCCCTGTTAGAAGGTGGCCTTGAAGCTGATGATGCGGATAGCGGGCGGCTAGACGCCATGGAGTTGTACCCCTCCCTGGGCATTGCGGCGCTTTAACAAACAAAATGCGTCGTCGTGAACAGACAGCTAGCCTTTAACAACCAACTGGAACAATCAACTGTCAATTGTGTGTGAAACCGACGGAGTCCCACTGAGACCCTTTGAAGGTACGCGGGGCGACCCTCGCCTCGGATCGCGCTCGTCGCCGCCTTCCAGATGTTCCACGCGGCGTTTGTATCTCGGTTCCACAGCCTGGAACAAATCTTACACCTGACCAGCCTGTGACGCAAGATTACGCCGCTCCTGTACGCCTTGTAGTGCTGCTCGTAGAAGTCCTTGAGCGTATCCATGATGATCTGCGTCTCGGCGCTTAGAGGACTGTCCGTGGGAGGCGCCTTGCAGAGCACTTTCATCACTGAGGTCACGAACCGTCTGTCGAGCTTAGGCAGTTCGTCGCCCACGTCGCAACAGTGGAGTAGATACACAGCTGGAGCAGCTGGAGCACGTGGATCATGATGTGGTTGACCCGTAGTGCGGGATCGGTGAGCTTCGTGACGAGATTGTTCTTGACGACGCTCTCGAGGCTCGTCTTGACGCTGGGATAGGTCGGTTTCGGTGGTGGGTCCTTCATGTTCCCCGAGTGCGTTCGCTTGAGCTGTGGAGGTGGAGGTGGCTCCGTCATGTTCCCCGTTCGCTTGAGTTGCAAACCCTAGATAAGTGCCCAGATGCGAGCAAATGTAGAACTAATCAAGCAAAAGAGCGGAGATCGATGACTGATGTCCCAATTATCGTACGGTGGCTCACTTTTAAAAGCGAGCGAGGAACCTTCAGTTAATCAACTTTTAATTCGCCAGCGTATTAAAAAATTTTTAAATATCAAATACCTCTTCTGGTACAAACAAATTGTCAAAAATACTTCTTTAAGGAAATATCCTACTATCTAAGGTTTATAACCTTTGGCGTCAATGTGGACCACCCACTATTCCCAAGTTTTTCGCGCGCTTTCTCTGCAAGCTGCAAAGAGTCACCCCCTTTTTTCCAGTCCCATATATTCCTAATAGCAAAAAAAATATTTCCAGCCAAAAGCTAAAGTCGAACGAAGACCAAAAAGGCAAAACCTCCAAGTTCAACTCCGTGTAATGATGATGGCGCCACTTGACGCAGGCGTCCAGCAGAATGACGACAGGAGGAGCGCCAACAGCGTCTGCGTGCTCAAGAAGTACAGCACGTGCTCGGCCGTGGATAAGGAGCGCGTGCTACGCTGCGAGCGCGCCGGCTGCGCCAAGTCCATCCACCGTTCCTGCTCGCTACGCGTGACCAAGCCGTTCCGCGACGACGCCGAGCCCTTCCACGTGGTGTGCGGCAAGCGCTGCTTCAATGCGCTGAGCAAGGGCGCTGCGGTCGCCACCACGGCATCGCCGCTCAGGGCCAATGACAACGTGACGGGCGGAGGGCCAATCAGAGCGGCTGGAACGCGCGCGAGCCCGGTCGAGCGCAAGAAGCGCGCGCCGTGGAGCAGCGATGGCCCGACGCCGGAGATCAACTCGCTTACCGTGCTGCTCGACTGGCTGCGCGACCCGAAGAACTACGCGCGCTGGGTGAACAACGGTGACGAGACCAAGTACGAGACGAAAGCCGCGATGGCGGCGCAGATCCTCGCGCAGATCAAGGCCCGCGGCGTGGACACGGACCGCAACCCGAACGACGTGTTCGCCAAGATCTACCAACTCGAGAAGGGTTTCACCGAGGCCTCCGAGTGGTTGCGCAAGAACCAGGACACCTCAATGGACACGGCGCGGCTCGTCGAAGGTGCGAAGCAGCGCTGCACTTACTACTACGAGCTCGTGGACTCCATGGGAGTCGACCGTTCCAAGGGCAAGAGCAACGGAGCTGCGTCGACGTCTGGCACCCGCAAGAGAGGTGCCGCTGCTGGTGCAGCTAATGACGGGGACAGGGATGCTGATGCTATAAAGAGGTATCGTGTGGGAGCATCGGGACGTGAACTCCGTCCGAGAAACGCCGAGATGAGCAAAGCACTCGCGAACATCCAGCCCACGATCGCGGCGCGCGTCACAGGAGCCAACAAGGGACCAGTGACGCCGGAGAAGGCGACGACACCAACGACGATCACGCCTGTGCTGATGAACCACTCGTTCCTTAAGGCTTCGAACAATACGCTCGCTCCGAAGAAATCAAGCCAGGACTCTGTCAACGCAGCGCACATGGCCGCGCTCAACGCCTCGTTCTTGCTCGCGAGCACCATCGCTGCTGCTAACGCGCAACCTCCGAAAACGCCTTCGACTTCGACTTCGACTTCGACGTTAACAACTACATCCACGACTACAGCGATCGTGTCGGCAACTCCTGCGAGTACCTCTTCGTCCGCTTTTGGCGGCTCGCATCGACAAACGACGGGCTACTCCTCGTTGCGACCAAAGCCCGCGATTCTGGGCACCACCGCTGCTGGTCTTGCCGAGCTGAATGCCACAAAAGCCAAGCAGGCGGCCGCAGCCAAGGCAGCAACAGTATCGTCAACTGCTGCGAGCTCTTCTACTGTGACGACACTGGCAACAACAAACTCGCCAACATCCGCGACTGGTAACAATGCTGGCGGCTCTCCAACAGATGCTACCCCTCCGATGGGCTTCAGCTCGTCCATGCTACAGGTGAACAACTCGATGCTACAGGCCACGGCCGAGAAGCTCCAGGCGGAGGCCAAGATCGCGACGATCACCGCCAACACAGCGCTGCTGCGCGCACGGAAGACACTCCGCGACGAGGGCATCCCGCAGACAGAGATCGACGCGGTGCTACCGCTGGCGCGCCATTAAAAAGACGCCCTTCCACTCCCTCATTTTAGCATCAGTGAGAGAGACAAATCTATATGTGCTTGTTTTTTCGTTTTCCTTGTACGCGTGTGGCTGTATTGTTCCGATTGTATTACGAGTGTTGCATGGTGCACCTCTGTCGTGCAATTCGGACTCACTCGTTCAAGAATCTTGGGACGATGGCTACAGTTCAAGAGCTCCGTTCCGATACAAAAAGACAGAGTGCGAGAGGGGACGAGAATGGTGCAAAGCTGGTACAGTGGCTCTCGAAATGATGATGCGCAGCTCCAGCGAACGACCAAACGTGAGGGAACAAGAGAAGCTCCAGCCTGGAGACTCCAGACAAAGAGACAAGAGAGACAAGAGAGAGCAAGAGCTGCGAGAGCGAGAGCAAGAGCGAGATTACGCACCGCGCCTTCTTCTTCATAGGAGACCGAGAGCGCTGCGTACACGCCCGACGGCGCAGCACATTTTTAGGTAAGGAAGCGCCTGCACGATGCGAGGACGAGTGGCGACGCTCGCGATGGCGACGACGACCGCTCTCTCGGGACTGGGAGTGGACGGCGCAGAGATCTCGTCCATGGGAACGCTCGTAAGCTGTCCGCTGGACGGCAGCGGCTGTCTCTGGATGGGGGAGAGCGGCGATGCGGTCGACGCCCACATGCTGCAGAGGCTGCTGCTCGCGGAGGCGGACATCGGCGACCTGGACCAAGACGCTGCACTCCGCAACCTGCAGACTCACATGACGTACATTGAGCAAGTTCACCGATACGCGCAGAGCGTGGGGCACGCGTTCTCCTACAAGATGGGCGTCCATGAACGTCACTTGCTGAGCGCGAGCGACACGATAATCGCCAAGAACCGACCGTACCTACCTGAGGCATTCGTGCACCGAGAGATGAAGCACAGCGGATCGCGCGTGGCGGTGCGCCAGCTCTCAACTACGGCTAACACAGCCAATACGACCATTCCCGCGGCACTCAACTGGTGTACTGCTGAGAACCCGGAGAACCGCAGTGTGTGTTCGGGTGTGAAGAGCCAGAAGAACTGCGGCAGCTGCTGGGCGTTCGCTGCCTCCGACGCCATCGAGACGGCGGTCGCGATCGCCGCGAACCAGAGCGTCGCGGTCGCGCTTGCGCCACAGCAGTTCCTCTCGTGCAGCAGGCGCGAGACCGAGCAGACGTTCACGTACTGCTGGGTCGGCAGCGGCAGTTTGCAGAATAGCGGCAACGGTCCCTCGTGGGCGTCCTGGATGGGCGTGACCATGCGCTGGAGGTCGGTCAACAACGGGTGCTCGGGCGGCATGACCCACGGTGCGTTCATGGACGCCGCGCAGCTGCGCTACGGACTCGTCACGGAGCTCGAGCTGCCCTATGACGACAAGTCGAGCACTTCCACACCGAGTTCTAGCTTGGGGTCCAATACCACGTGCGGTCACGCCTCGAATCAGACAGCCGCAGCAGCGAGCATCTCGGACTGGAAGCAGGTCGTCGGCAAGGACTGTTCGCTGAGTCGCGACCCGAACGTGCTGCTTAAGAACGCGCTGCAGACCCAGCCAATCGCCGTCGCGCTCAACGCGGAGTACCCGTTCGCCGACTACAAGGGCGGTTTGTACAGCTGTCCGAACAACGGGAACCTCGCGTCGCAGAACGACGTGAACCATGCGCTCCTGCTCGTCGGCTACGGGTCGGACGCGCAGGCGGGTGACTACTGGATTCTGAAGAACTCGTACAGCAACTCCTGGGGCGAGAACGGATTCATGAGGCTGCTGGCGGATAGCAAGGCGAACTGCGGACTCAACCTATTTCCGGTCGTACCCACTGGCGCGAAAGCAGGCGTGGCGATGACGACAGTCGACGGCGGCGGCGAGAAACTCTTCGTGGGCATGAGTCTCCACGTGTGGCTCATCATTGCGATCGCGGTAGCAGGCGTCACCGTAGTGCTCACGGTCATCGGTCTGATCTGGTCCACCAGACAGCGCGCCGCGATGCGCGCGCGAGCACGCGGCGGAGGGTACGTGAGGTACTAATCCACGGCGTGGGACGAGCACAGCGATCGTTAACGCCCCATCTCGCTCGGGTCAGATCCATTTCTCGCGAAAAGCGAGATCGCAAGAGAGAATGTATTGATTGCTGCTTAATAAATATTGTAACTCCGCTTTGAATCTTTGTTTCCACAGCGATATGATCAAGCGCAACGTTCGCAGAAAAAAGCGGCTTTGCCCAGGCGGGTATGTTGCATGGAACGATCGCTATGAGTGGCTCGAATGTGTTGTTGAATTGGCTAGTTGGTAGCCAGTCCGTTTCTGAGCAGACTCTGCTTTTCTCCGCACCTTCGACTTCATTTCACGACCAAGCTTAACTTGGAAGCTCCATCGCGTACGCTTTCCAAGACATCTCAACGGCACGAATTGCAGAGTGCGACCATGGTGGC
>JALBZD010000969.1:0-12715 GCA_038050675.1 Globisporangium cylindrosporum
ATTGATTTGAGTATCTATAGTTACAGTTGGCCGTCACTTCCAAAACGCTTTTGGCGTTCTTATGTTGGCAGAAATTTTACCAAAACGAATGGTAATATTTTTTTCTCGATTTCCATTGGCTGATTTCTTCTTTTTTTCAGTTGTGCTACGTTTGGTCATCCTTTAATAATGGTTGTCTACCCTTTATAAGGGGTAATGTTTGACTGACGATTCAGCAAAATCTACTCCATCAAAATCCGCAAATGATTCTGAAATCGAATCGTCTCATCAAGACAAATCGATTGATGTAATAATATTATAGGGTAAAAAAGCGTCCTCGATGCCCCGCCCTCTGTTAATACTTTGTTTACCTGCATTGAGCAGAATACCTCTCAAACCCAATACGCGGATGCCAATTTTTGATGTAACTTATTGGGAAGAGTATCTGATTTTTATTTCGTGTCGTCAATGAAGGAATCCCCTGCATTTATTAATAGTTTGAACCCTTTAAAAATACAGACCGCTCAAAACACAAATAACCGGTTAGTGGTTTTGACCATCAAACCCGGCTTTAGTATTCCAGTGATACACAATTTGGAACATGAGGCTGACGATGTGAGTAGGCGAAAGTGCCTTCCAATTCATCCACAGCCCAGTACATACAAGAGCCTTCAACATCGCGTGTTTTTCAACAGAAGCCAAATCTAAATCGCCATACTAAAGCGATGGCGTCATCTTCGTCATCGTGGGCGGCGGCGCAGGCGCAGCTTCGCGCCAAGGGCGTGCACTTGAGCGACAAGTTCTTCAGCGAGTCGAGGATTGACGTGGCGCAGCTGCTCACCGATGCCTCGGCGCTCTACGAAGAAACGCTCAACTGCGACCTGCGGCGCTTCGGCGAGCCCACTTTGCGCAGCGACCTGCATGCGGTCGCGAGCCTGGATGGCCCCATCTGTCTGCAGCTGCTCAGCGTGCACAACATTGCGCAGCCGAGCGTGCGGCAGAGCACGCCGGGGCTGCACCCACAGCTACTACAGCTGCGTCTGACTGACGGTGCGCAGAAGGTGACGGCGCTCGAAGTGAGCTCTGTGCCGCAGCTCAGGTTAGTCCTCTGGATCGGATCGATCCGCATGGCTGCATTGTAAATTCTGCTTGTTGACCAACACGGCTCTGTTGTGTCATAAAGGCTGTGGGTCCCGTATGTATCTGGCCTAACAAATACGAACCTCTCTGTGTGTTGTGTATGCGAATGTGATGAAAGCGTATCGCTGGCGCCGGGAACGAAGCTGCTGGTGCAAAATTGTCCCGTGCGCAACGGCAAATTGCTGCTGTCGAGCACGAACTGCTTGGTGCTGGGTGGGCGCGTCCATGAACTTTTCACATCCTGGAAAGCCAACAAGGTAACGAATGCTGCGGTTGGTTGGGATAGTAGATTGAAGTACTAACGCTTAGGATGGCGCCACCGACATTGCACAGGAGCTAAAAGAGAAGACACGGCTCACAGGCACTGACAAGGCGGACCCCCCGCCGTCCTTCACCGAATTCGTCGTTTCTCAGAAGGTGAGTAGACAAATTGACTTAATCTGCAATCGCGACGGCATGTAGGAGGAACGCAGCTCTCATTCCTCTGCTATTTGCTTATGAAGAAATCTGCGAAGAAGACGCCGAAAGATGAGAGTAAGAAGACTCCAACGCAGCTGAGCGCGCCTTCTCCTGACCTAGTTACTGAGAAGGAACAGCCTCCAAGCAAAGGTGACGCTCGTAAACGAGCCGCTGCGGCGGACAAGAAGAAGTCGAAGGAAGGAGGCGCGAAACAGAGGGAGGACGGTGTCAAGGCCAAGAAGCCCAACGCCACCAAGCAGGAGGCTTCGAAGCAGCAACAGCAGCAAAAGGCTCCTTCAGGAGCTCAGGGGAACAAGACGCAAAGTAAAAGTGGACGAATGAGAGATAACGACGACAAGGAAGGGAAAGCGCTCACTGGCTCAACCCATCAGCTGCGGGTGGAGTCGAAAGAGTTCGTTCCGAGCTTCCTGCAGAATCCTGTAGCAGCAGTAGCGACAGGGTTGTCGTTGCCTCCTCCTACACCAGCTTCATTGGCTGCGAAACCAGAGCCATCGCTACAGAAGCCAAAGAAGGAGCAGCAAGGTGCTGGCTCCAAGAAGAGCGCAAAAACTGAGAAGAGACCACCACAGACGGCAGCAAAAGCTACAGCGAACAATGGCGGGAAATCTGCGCCAAATAGCTCACAAAAAGCGAAAAAAGCGCCAACTGGCGCAAAGTTGAAGGATACTGTTGCTGGAGAAGGAGCCACAGCAGAAAAGAAAGAGAAGTAGCCAAAGCAGAAAAAGCAACAGGAAGCTGGTAAGACCATTGGAAAGAAATCAGACCCAGAAGACAAGCACACTGCTGCTGCTGCTCCTGTGAACGAAGGCAGCAGCAGCAGCAAACTAGAAGCAGCAGAATTGAGCAACACAGCCACTAAAACGCCACGTGCAAGCAGTAGCAAAAGTGCACAGGCAAAGAGCACGTCTGAGGGGAAGAAACCAAGTGCGAAGAGCTCCAAACCAGCGCAAAGGTATGCCCCCAAGCCAACTGGAAGTGGCCAAACGGCGGAGAGGAGTACAGACTCAGAAAGCCCTTGAGAGAAATTTGTTACAAGGAGTGGTGGAGGCGAGCCACTATTTCACCAGGACTCGGATAGGAGTCGTTGGTGGATGAAGAAGCGAACTGATAAGCCCACCACCGCATTACCTGCCAACTGATAGTAAAAACGCTTGTTGAGACTCGTCTGAAGAAAACAAGAAGGATATATCACACCTGCAGGATTTGAGGACAGTCACGCCTATTCGTAGTAGTAGAAAGTTCTCGAATGTTCAGAGCTAAGGAGGTTGGATTTGCCATCGAGCTCCTGAATCTTGCCCACGTTGTTATCTGCGCAGTTGGCATCGAACAAGTAGACTCCAAGTTGACGTGGGGCATTCCTAACAACCGTAAACAGATCGTTTAGAAAAAGACGGTGCTCAAGTAAACGACTTGCTGATGCAGATTCGGCGCTGGGGGCATGACCGATAGCAGAGCTTTTTGTGTAACTCACAACTTTGTACAGTGTAGTCCATGAAAGCAACACGATACCGAGTGCAGACCAATTCAGCACCATTTCGGCTCAGTCTGCAGCACAGTGGTCTTCTCTGTTGCTGTATTTGTTTGTTCTGCGATCTACTCTCCTTCTTCTTTCTCGCTGAGTCTACTTATCTGGTGATGGTCTCGCCGACTTTTTTCGCGGCGTCCTTGAGCGACCGGAGCTTCTCCTGCTGCTCGCCGTCCAGCAGCGCCTTTTCCTCCGCCGACAGCTCTTTGCCAAACTAGTAAAGCAATAACCACAGCACAAGGCACGCAGTCAGTTAGTTAGGTACGCATTCATTGCGGCATTCGTTCTGGCGGTGCGTTGTGAGTGAAGTACTGTGCAAATAATCGTACGCTATCTCGCTTCTGGCTCATGATCTGCTCGTACTGCTGCCACTCGCGCATGAAGAGCGGCACGAACTTTGGCGCCGCGTCCTTGTGGCGCTGGAACTCGTCTCTGCAAGCAGTAGTAGCAGCCGTCGCCACACACGCGAATAGACAGAGAGATAGAGAGAGAGATAAAGTGAGCCGCACGAGCACCAGCTTGCACATACATCAGCATCTCGACTGTCTCAAGCCAGACAAAGATAGCAGACAACAGCAAACAGCAACAGCGAGGCTGTGAGCGTACTACGTACCGCACGTATTGGTCGCCCAGGATGCGCATATGCGGCGCCAGCTTCTTCTTGTGCAGCGTCAGGATGCGGTGGTAGAGACGCAGCACATCGCTGCGGGTCGTCGCCATCTTCCCACTTGGTCTGTTGCTCACTCCCTCCCACTTACTTGCCTTTCAATCGTCCTTCTTGGCAGTTCCAGCTCCAGCAGCGGGGTTCTTAACAGCAATTGCGGCACTACACGTTATTGCTTGGCATTGGCAAATAGAAGCGCTTTTTGCTGCGAGTGTGCTCGCCAAACGTGTGTTGTTATTACGATTTGCACGGTGAAGCGTGAGTTGAAACGATGATAACCCATGCGCGCACGGATGCGGATGGGGAAATCAGAGCAGCAAACGCACAACAGACAGACAGACAGCAGTAGCAGCAACAGCACCAGACGAAGAAAAGGAAGCACGACGCCAGCTTTCGCACGCTCTCTCGTTACCTCTCTTCCCCCATTCGACCACAGATAGACATGCGCGGCATCGGCGCGTTCGCCACCAACGTCAGTCTGGACGCGTGGCTCTTTGGCGAAGAGAAGCCGAGCGACGCGTCTCCCTCTCATGCTTCTTCGCCTTCCTCGTCGTCTTCATCTTCAAGAGCGACGGGGAATGGCACTGCCGGTGGCGCACGCAAGAGCTCCGCGCAACCAGCACCTTTAGCGCCAGCGGCAGGCTTGCGGAGTGGGAGCAGCGGCGGGCGCTCGAACTCGATGCCGATGAACCAGTTCGCGAAGAGCATCCCGCGACCGAAGAAGGCGTCGTTCGTCGCGCCTGGGCGGCCACCGATCATGGGAGGGGGCTTCGCGAATGGGAAGCCCAGTAACAACAATAACAACAGCAACAGCAAGGCCAGTAACAACAAACCCACCGACCAACCCCCGTCGGAGATGCCGTTTCCCGTGAGCTCCAAGCTGCGCAAGCTCTTCCAGAACCGCTCGAACCGGCTGCAGTGGAACAAGAATCGCCAATCGCTCCCATTTGGCGGCGGCGGCGGCTCGGACGACAAGCAGCGAGGGCAACAACAGCAGCAGCACCTGCTGGGCATCAGTGCCGCATCGTTCGAGCGGTTGCAGGGCCACGTGCCGTTCACGCTCAAGGAGATCGTCAAGGACCCAAAGAAGCTGCCGTACCTGCTCCAGTGGCTCTCGACCGACGACTTCATCGTGACGGCAAAGACCAACTATCATCAAGTGCTGCTGTTCCTGCTAGAGATTGAGCAGCTGCAGCTCGTGCCAGAGGAGAAGCGCCGCGACCAGGCGCTCAAGATCTGGAACAAGTACATCGACCACAGCTCCGAATTCCAGATCTCCACGACGCTCGAGCTCACGGTCGAGCTTGAGCAACTCGTACGCGACAGCATCGACGGTGGCAGTACCGTGCTCGATGGCTTCTTCCCGATCCAGAAGCTCGCGTACATGCGCCTCACGCGAGAAGAGATGCCGCGCTTCCTCAAGAGCTCCGAATACCTGCAGATGCTCATCGACACGGAGAACGACACTGAATCGGTGCCGATGGAGAGGATACTCGAGGTGAGATCTATCTATCTTACCCGCTATCCTTGTGCGGCTGTATCTGATGGCGATGTGTTTTATGTTGTGTGTGATGTATCACGTATTTTGCTGCAGCAACCAAGAGCGGCGCACTACTTTCTGCTGTTCCTGATGCAAAGTCGCCAGCACTTTGAACTTTACTTCTGGCTGCACGTCGAGTATGTGCTCAAGCCTCTGTTGGACACTGAGAACTACGCGCTCTTCTGGAAACTCGCGCGCGTGCTCGTCCAGAAAGCGCAAAACGACTCACAGGCGATCACGCTGACGACCAAAAACGACCTGTTTCTCGCGCTGGAGATGAAGAAGATGGAGACGAAGCTCCAGTCGCCTCAGCCCGTGGCGAAAGCGCTCTTCAACAAGGCGCAGCAGGAGATCTTCGTGATGCTCCGGTCGTCGTGGTTTGATCGTTTCATGAAGAGCAATCTGTACAAAGTGGCGCTGAAGGACTCGTTGATCCACTTGGAGCGCGAAGAATCTAAAGAAGATTCGCCGCCAAAGCTGCTCTCCAGATCATTTTCTGCGCTCGAGTACGCGCGTCGCGTCCCAGCAGCAGACGACGAGGACTCGGAAGAAAACAAGGATGGCGCGATTTCCAGCAACGAAGAGACGGTCGAATCGAGAAGCGTCAACAGCGAGAGCAAGGGCGACATTGAAAGCGAGAGTGACAGTGGTGGAGACAGTGAGAGCCACGCGAGCTCGGATGAAAGCGAGGAGTCTGACTTTTCCAAGATGGTATTGAACCTGGAAAGCATCATTCGACTGACGAACCTTCCAGATGGACTCCAGGTTCACTATCGACCGCACTACGAAGCCTCGAGTGGGAATCTGCTGGACGGGAGCGAAGATCTGGAGGTCGCAGTCGACATGGTGCTGACGTTTGCGACGTTCGTGGAGAAGAAAGAGGGGTGCGAGCCACAAGGCACGCTGATGGTCATGCCCGTGCCAAGCCCTACGAAAGGCAACAACTCACGTGAAAAAGTTGAAGACGACCTCCAGAACCGAGTGAAGGCGTTCCTAGTGCCGGACGGTCGGACGCTGATCAAGCAGACCCACCTCAACGAGAGGTGTCCCGAGGACACGCTGTTCCCGTTCCAGCAAAGCGGTCGGAACGGGTTTCTCTTTGGGTCCGTGTACCTGACGTACGAGCAAGTGGTGATCGGCGCGGGAAACGAGACGGTATTTGTTGCGAAAGGCTTGTGCGTACT
Organism: Globisporangium cylindrosporum; assembly: GCA_038050675.1. NCBI lineage: Eukaryota > Oomycota > Peronosporomycetes > Pythiales > Pythiaceae > Globisporangium > Globisporangium cylindrosporum. Next base: position 6,513 of record JALBZD010000969.1, read on the forward strand.
CTCGAACCTGCCGCTCGTGCGCACGCTGCGTAACCTAGTGGAAGCGCATGTTGTCAATGCCGCGAACCCGTCGGAGGTCTTCAGTCACGAGCGCTTGAGCGCGCTCTTCCACGCAGATGTGAAAGCAGCCTCGCCGAAGGCTGCGCTGAGTAACACACTTGCGACCCACGCGTCAACGCTCGCGAGACGGTACAGCAGCATCTTGAACCTGCCGCTGAGTATTTTGGAAACGAGAGTGGACGTGTCTATGAAACCGCTTTTTGATCACTTTGGCAGCGCGCTGGTGCTCCAGATCCTCGGGAGTGCGCTGCTTGAGTGCAGCGTCGTGTTGGTCTCCAGCCAGTATACTCTGTTGACCGAGTGCGCAGAGGCGATCCGTGTGCTCTTGCGACCGTTCTCGTGGTGTCACGTGTACGCGCCGATGCTCCCAAAGCCGCTGCTCTCCTATCTGCAGTGCCCGACGCCGATTCTTGTGGGTGTACATAGCGACTTTGCATCGCGAGCGGATTTGCCAACGTCGGGATTCTACTTGGTCGCGGATATGGACCGGAACACTGTCGAGTTTGTCGGCGAGCAAAGCGTCGTGTGGCGCCAGCTGGGGCTGCAAGACGACCGTGCGGACCAGATCTTCCTTCCCCGCGTGTTCGAGACAGCGAAGCGTGATTTAGACCGCATGCTTATGCCAAAGCGTCTGAGCTACGACCGCATCGGCGGCATTTTGTCCAGCGGCAGAGACGCGGAAGTGGAGTTTTCTGACGAGCAGGTGCGACTTGTGTGCCTCGAGCTGATCTCGGGGCTGCTCACTGGTCACACGAACGCGTGTCTGGTCGTTGGCGACACGAAGGAGTCGGTGGTGATTTTCGACGAGACCCAGTTCCTCTCGACGCGAGACCCAGCGGACGAGATGTTCTACCAGGCGCTTATGCGAACGCAGTGCTTCTCCGAGATCATCAGCGCACACAGCATCGACATGGGCATGAAGGAGACGGATAACGAGGTGACCGAGCACCTCGCGAAACACCGAGCAGAAGATGACGAAGAGGAAGACGGAGTGATCTGATATTGATGATGGTCGAGACTGAGAATAGCCGAACTGAACAAGCCAACAGAGTACAATATTGATAACCAAACCAAATAGCAAAGATGCCAGCATTCGTACCTAACAGGGTAGCTCACGTTGAAGTTGCGACCTGTCTCATGGTTAAACATTCAAGTGAGTGAGTTCACTTTCTATGAAGAGCTACTGATTACGGAAGGCTCACGTGTCCCCCTCTGTAAACACTCGGACCAGCTTTTGGCAGGATGCTTTGGGCTTGAGAAGCTCAGGAACAATCGCAATTGCTTATGAAGCTGTGTCACGTGATTGATCAGGTTTAAGACAGTTTACTTTAAACGATTACGTGGACTAACTAGGCTGCTCTTAGTCCTCGCTCGTCGAAGGGGCTTCTGTATCATCCAGTGCTGCGGTGCGAACGATCTTCTTCTGGGGTGAGCCGTTCGCCACATCGCCTCTTGTCGCGTCATCGTCAGCTGGGTCTCGAGCACGCTTGTTGGAGACTGGCGATGACACTGTTGGCGCGGACGCAGTTTCGTCTGTAGCCACCGCGTCTTCAAGAGATGGCGAGTCGTCTTGGATGATCGGGTCCGTCTCGGTCTTCTCTTCTTCAATCACCTGTGTGTCAGTCTCCAAGTCATTCGCAGCTGAAGATGACACCTCAGCACCAGCAGTGTTTACCAGCGCAGCTGGGCTTTCATTCAGTTCATCCGAGTAAATCTCCGTTGCTGACTGCTCCACCTCTTCCGTCTCATCATCGATCATTTGCGTGTCCTCATCATCGTCAATTGCTTGGGTGGGTTCATCGTCTTCATTAATCGCTTGCGTGGCTTCCGTGTCAACAACTTCGCTGTCATCATCGATCATTTGAGTGGTGCCTTCATTGTCATCGTGATTCACATCATCGCTTTGTGGCGTGCGTTCTGCTCCATTAGCTCCGGCACCATCTGAATGCATCTTGTCTGCCAGTGGTTCCATGTCCTGCACGTCCATCATTCCTTCAACACCCTCGTCATATGACGCTACGTTACTTGCATCTGGAGAACGTGAATTCATATCTTGGTCGAGGGGTGAACTCTGCTTTGACTTACCTCCTGCTTGCAACAAATCGTCTTCGCTGTCGGAATCTTCGCTCAGAGTCGTCACTCGACGGAGTCGTCGTCGAGGTCGAGAAGACTCGTGCACTTCTTCGGTAGACTTCGCACTCAGCTCCATGTCCAGATCAAGATCCGAATCATTTCTTCCGTCATCATCGGATTTCTTTTCTGTAGAACCCCGTTCTTCCTCCTCGTCATCTGAAGAATCGTGAGTCTTGCGGTGCAACTTCAGGTACTTGACACGGCGCTCGATCTGCTCGGCAGTTCGGTTGCGGTCCTGGAACATGTCTTCGTATGAAATCACCTCGTAGACAGATGGTAGGTGGCGGTACTTCATAAACATCTTCTCCAGGTACCGGTCTTCCACCTTGGTCCAGTTCTTCGCTCGCTCGCTCGCAGCCTTGGTCTTCTTCGCTTTCATCTTTGCCGCGTCTGCATCCGCAGTTTTCGAAGGGGCTTTCTGAAGATCACCAAACTCGGCTTCTTGTTCGTTCTCCGAGTCCTCGTCTCCCTGTTTGCTTGTACTCTTACTCTTGTCCGCCGCAACAAGGGACGACGACTGGAAGTCGGAAGGCGCGAGCGTGAACTGGAATTCTTCCTCACCCTCCAGCTCCTCAGCGTCGATCACTTTCTTTTGGCGGCGCACTTCGTTGATTAGCGCGATCTGCTTCTCGCGACCGAGAGCAACTGCCTCGGAGCGGGACTTTGTCATCGAGTCATGCGGTTCGTAGTTTCGCTGGAGGAGCAAAGCGGACTTCGCAGCGTACGGCTGACGCAGCAGCGCTTCCACGAAGAGCAGGTGGTTCTTCTCGGCGAGAGCGAAGAAGTCGCGCACAACTCCTCGGATGAAGTCCAAGAAGCTCTTGAACTCCGACTGTCGCTGGATCACCGAGTCCTGCAGCATGCGGTTGAACAGCAGCAGTACGTGAATGTTGAACAACAGCGGCTGCATCGTCCAGTTCTCGTGCTGGTAGATCTTGAAATGCTTGGCGCGATAGAAGAACGAGTGGATGTAGTGGTTCACCTTCGCGCTGTTCTCGCGGTAGCTAGAAAGCAGGAAGCTGTACATCTTGATCGTGTCCGGCGACAGGATGCTCTGGAAGTACCGTCGCACGTCGAAATCTGCTTCTTTGCGCTGCATTTCCAGCAGCAGCTGCGCTTGGCGCTCTGCTTCCTCTTCCTCGTCTGACTCCGAGTCTGATGCGTCTTCACCTCCTTCCGTATCGCCGCTTTTCTTCTTTTCTTTCTTCTTTTTACTGTGGCAGTGGAAGAACGAATTTTGGTTAGCCTTGCAAGTGATGTAGAGAGCATTTTGCCAATCAAAATACTCAAAGCACTTACGTTTCCAAGAGCGCTTTTCTTCGCGAGAGGACCTTGATGTTGCCTTGCGAGTCCAGCATTTTGAACACCAGCTGCATCATGAAGTTGTTTGTCAACGCAAAAGATCGTCACCACAAAGTTAGTTGTCAGGCTTCAAAACAAAAACAGAACACAAAGCACTTACATGGCTGAGCGTGACGACGTCCATGACGTATTCTTTGGAGAAAATGCCAGGACTCCATGTCTTCAAGAGCACGGGGAGACGATCCAGAAAGTCTCGCTCGTACAAAATCTTGTGCTGAAGCGAGTCAGCAATGCGCTGGTAGCGCGGATCGTCGCTGGTGCTCAGCTCCGAGAGGTATGACATCATCTCTGCCAGCAGCTGCACGGAGACGGTCATGCCGTGGTAGTTCTTCACACTCGCGTAGCTCTCGATGGACTGCAGCACAAAGTTGAACGAGAACATATCGAGCGTCGAGAGCACCGCCTTCTCGTCGTACACAGGCTTCTCAGGGGCCGGCGGCACGGGTGTCTGGAAGTCCATGTCTTGCAGCAGCTGGTTCTTCTTCTTCTCGTGCTCGCGCAGCTGCTGGCGGTAGTGTGACTTCTGCGCCTGCAGTTTAAGGCGGTGGTACATTGTGAGAAACCACACAAGGTGGAAGTACTGGAGTCGATCCGTCGAGACGAGCTTGCTGCTTCCTCTTCGGAACTCGTTTTTCAGCGAGTTGGTCAGCTGGAAGTAGGACTTCGAGATGATCGAGTCGCAGATCTCCATCAGCACGCTCATCGTGCTCCTGCGTAATCAGTTAGTCAATCACAAAAGGAATATAAACCAAAGTCAGCTCATGCGCATTCACTCCACGGCATCACCTGTTTCGTACCTGTCCGACTCAGTCACTTTTGCTCTCGAGCCGAAGATCTCGCTGATGTCCGTGGCTGGTCCTCCGCGCTTGCCGCCGCGTTTCCGAGTCACCGGCTTCTTCGCCGCCTGCGGAACTTGGTCGTCCGAGGTTTTGGAGAAGTTCGTCAGCAGCGTCGAGCGGCCCGTCGGACCAACGAGCGTCAACACGCCACCAAAGTTCGAGTGGCGACGCGATCCGCCAATTTTCTGCTGCTGCATAGACAGCTTCTCGGTGTTGAGCTTCTGCGTCAGACTTTCGGACTTGGATGGTGTTGCGATTCGTTGCGGAGCTGCTCCTGTTGCTGTTGTCGACTGGCCACCTGGACCTTCTCCAGCAGCAGCAGCAGCAGCAGTGATGCTCTGCTTTGCGTACGCAGCCACGGCTTTCGGGTGAGAGCAGTCGAGCGTGAGGTCCATCATCTCCATGATCAGCAGGTTCCACTCGCGGTTCTCGGCAGATTCGATGTCCTGCGCAAACAGCAGGATCATCTCGTACGCGCTCTCTTCGTGCAGCGTCTGGATGAAGTCCTCCTGCAGATGGCTCAAGTACGTCGTCGTTGAAGTGACGAAACGAGGGTCTTCATTCGGGATCGCCAGCACATTTCGGATGAGCGTGAGCACTAATTCCATGTTCAGATAGTCCTAACAATTCGTGGTGCAAACACATTAGCCAAAGTGAACAATCGCGCAACGGAAAGGATAACTGTAGCATTTCACGTACTTGGGCGGTGCGAGCGGATCCTTTGCGAGACAGCGGGTCCACCAGAATGGTCATGAGAATCGGCACAATGTCATGGCGCAGGAACGCGTACTTGTACGCGCGGAGGTACTTCAGCTGCTGCGCGATGTTCGTCGACTCCTTCGTGGGCTTCATAGTCAGCATCACGAGCACCTTCAGGATCGAAAACACCAGTGACCTGTTTAATGACAATAGGTGCTGTTAGACACACACAAGCATAACCTTGCCAAAGCGCTTCCCAGACATAATGCAGCTCACCAATCGTGCTGGTGATTCAGAAGTAGCGGCAGCAGCTTCTTCTGCAGGATCTTCCACTTGCCCAATTGCTTGGCGACCAGCTTGTACTTGGCATGGTCGCGGCGGATCGCGCGCTGCAGATCGTGGATCCACTCCTCGCAATCCTCTCCGCGCATCAGCACGGGCTCTTCACCCTCGTTCTGCACGCGCAGCATGCCCAGGTTGGAGCACACGAGTAGCAGCTCGTTCATCATGGCGCGGTCGAGCGCGGGCTCTTTGCCTCCCGCCGCGTCGCCGTCTTCATCGCCCGAGGAGAGCGCGAAGTCGTCCAGCTCGGCGTCCTCGTCGTCCGCATTCAGGTTGCTGGCAGCAGCGGCTCTACGCACTTCGGCAGCCTCGGGCGTCTCCTTCGAGTTGCTCACGTCCGTTGCACCCATGCGCGCCGCACGCAGCTCTTCGTCCATGGCGGCGTCTCTCTCGTCAGCGCGCGCCGTTTTCGCTTTTTGCCTTTTTGGTTTGCCCGCCAAAAAACACAAAAATTGCCCCGCCAAAAAGTTGCGGATACAATTAATACAGGGTCTCGTCCCGATACAAAACAATAGCGCAGCAGCCACAATTCAATTTGTAGGGATAGGTTCATTGATTTGGGTTTCAATGTTTGATGTTTGGCTCACTTGTTGGCACTACAATTAGAATTTGTGGGACAGATGGACATTTTCGGTCACTAAGTACAGATATGCCTCTCATTACTGACCACCGCTCGAATATAATCACTTTGGTATTTGATAACTATATATCAAAGCCCTGCTTATTTTGATCAGCTACTTTTGGCGCCCATATCACGACACAACTCAA
>JALBZD010000097.1:0-65374 GCA_038050675.1 Globisporangium cylindrosporum
CCCACCACACCGATCGCCATACCCGCAGCCAGACCACTCAAACCACAGCACAGACCCGCAGCCAAGTGCGCGTAGCCAGAGTACGAGCCATACTTTGGCGAGTTGCCGCTTGGAGGATCGATCGAACCCTGGATGATCACCGCCACGATCAGACCGTAAATGCCGAGCACACCCGCCATGACCACGGGGATAATGTTACGCATCGCCAGGTCCGGACGCATCACGCCCATCGACGCAATACCGACGCCCGACTTGGCCGTGCCGTACGCAGCGCCGAGATCTGAGAACAGTCGCAATAGCATATAGACAGACAATCAGTTATTAGCCAAAAGATCGCATCGCATTCAAGAGAGAGAGAGAGAGAGAGCGAGAGTATCTGCCATCAATAGCAACAACAGCATCAAACAACAACGTACTTGCGAACACGAGCGCCGAGGCGACACCCATGAAGCCGAAGAACGAGGCCGACGAAGGGCACACATCCGCAACCAGTTGAGCCAGCATGTTTAGTGAAGAAGAAGAAGCTTGGAGCTGTTCGTTTGAGGAGGAGCTACAGAAGCCACAAAAAGATTGAGAGCACACATATTAGCGCCACCATTTACCCACCATAGATGCACCGCGCATGTATACATTCCTACGCTTGCTGTGCACAGCGGCGCACACACAGCCGAGTATCTCCGTAGATCTTCCTCCTTCCGTACCTGTTGGGGCTCTCGTTTGGACTGCGCGAATGCGAAACAAGGGGTGAGCTGTTTGGGCGAGCGACCAAGACTGGAGCTTTTCTTTGTTGGACTGAGGTTTTTCGACACCCATACAATTTGATCGTGTTGAGTAGGAAAAACCTCAAGAAGGTTACATTTGGGAAAGAGGGGTTTCTTTTGTGGATTTTGGATGGAAAACGTGAAACTCCTGTTTGGTTTGGTGTCGGGGCTCTCTATTTAAACCCCAGTTGATGGCAGACGTAGGGTACTGGGATTCGTCCTTTCGTCAAAAGCACGGAGCATCAATATTCTCTCCTCTGTTGGACTTTGTCTACACCGCATTGGCCAGTGTGTTGCTATGTGTGTGCTACCGATAGCTAGCTCGCTTCTGGTTGCTCTGGCTTGCCAATACCAAGGCAACCTTGGATCAAAGTTTCCCAAACATGAGATCCGAGTGTCGCGAAAGCTACCAGATTAAGTAACAGTTATGATTTTGCACCACTAAATTGTAAAACAATATTTAGTGTTGACCACACCATTTGATGCCAGATAGCTATGTGGACCACATCAGCATCCTCTTTTCATTTTCAGAGCAGGGCATTTATTTTCCAACTTGTGAACAGCGCAAATTCAAATTCGCAGGCATCAATTATGGCGGAGGAGTATCGCCAGCGGCTTGACAACAACGTGGAGAAGCTCGTGGAGAACTTCAAGGGGCTCGTCAAGACCGCGAAGATCAAGGACAAGACCAACACCGCGCGCGAGGCGTACCAAAACTCCATCTACGCTACCACGCTCGTCCAGGCCAGCGAGTCGCTGCTACGTCTCGTGTCCGAGATGAAGCTCTCGGTCGCGCTCGGTGACTTTGAAGGCATGAACCAGACCGTTGACACCACCACCGAGGACCTCTTCAAGCGGTGCGTTCGTGTTGACGCGAATGTTATGTGTTGTTCTTGTGCTGCTGCTGTGTGTGAATTATTCTCATGAGCTTCCGCGTGTATGTCTTTTGCAGATGCGACGACGTGGACGCGCACATCTCGCACCTGAGCTCCGACATCTCGTCCGCGCTCTTTGAGCTGGAGAACCACTACTACCAGTCCAAGTGGCGCCTCAACCCTGACGAAGCAGCCGGTGCGTCCTAGTTACTTGCTGCCATGCATGTGATTCGTCCTCCACATTGCAGTTAGTGGATCAGAGAGAACCGTTCGAAGCGCTCCGTCGACTTCATCAGCAGATCGCTCCCATATTTAACGCAAAACAAATAAACAGCTGCATAAGCAAGATCAGAAACAAATACGCAGGGTAATGTTCTTGGCGATCACGCCTTCTGTTCGTTCTTCGTTAAATGTGCAGATCAAGGTCAACGCCGTCGAGGATCATGTCAACATCGATCGGGATCTCTCCGTCCGTGTCGATATCCTCCATGCCGTTCCCTAGGTCCTCTTCTTCCTCCTCCTCTTCTTCTTCCTCATCTTCTTCTTCTTCCTCGTCTTCCTCATCTTCCTCTTCGTCCTCCTCTGCATCAATAGTGTCTACTTCGGCATCAATCTCATTCATCGCACCAGCACCAACATCCGCAGGTTGCAACGCCACTCCATTGCCAGCTGCTGGTGCTACAGATGCTGGTACAACTGGTGCAGGTGTGGTGGCCGAAACAGGAGCTGCTGGTAGTGGTGCTTTGGTGCTAGTAGACGCTGCTGTACCGAGCGGTGGGGCTGCATTCGCATTTGGAGTAGCAGTCACAGCAGGAGCAAGAGCGGCGGTGCCTGTGCTCGCCGAATTGATCAGCGGGAGGTTCTCTTTCAATCGCCACTCGTTTAGACGACGCTCGTTTTCCTTCTCGGTCATGGGGATATAACTACCAGCAAAGTAAAGCGAGCAACGCAAAATAAGGTTAGCAGCGAATAAAAGCGAAAAATGGTGGGCATCACAACACTTCAGAAAATGGATATGATGAGTAGTACCTGGCGCGCTGCTGGTCCGTAAGCTTCTGCCACATCTCGCCCAGGATCTTGGACGCGTCTTTCGCGCTCGTGTTCGCATTGTCCGTCATGATCTTCTTTCGCCACTCGCGGCAAAACATCAGGAACGTGTTCACGGGCTTTGGCGGTCGATTCGCCTTGATCACAGGCGCTGGTGGTGGTGGCGCCACAATGCTGGTATGCGAGTGCGCGCGCATGCGCTTGAAGTCCTCGCGCTCTAGCAACGGGATGTCCTCAGCAAGGATGAACTTGACAGTCGGCTCCCACGATGGCGCATCCGTGCGATCACGGAGCGCAGCAGTCACAGGCGGCAGTCGCGTGACTCGGTCGCGCAGTCCTTCCCGAATGAGCTATGACAGTGATAATGTGGTCAGTATGTATCACGCGAATACCAACATGCTACGCCAGCGAGGATCTAAAATGCGTACCCGAGAGTAATCTCGAAGCTGCTCTCGAATCGTCAAAGCCACTTGAGCTTCAAATTCGCCACTCAAGCCCTGGAAGCAACAGTTCATCGGTTATGAGACCAAAGTCTGTCAGACACTGCGTAAAGAGAAGCATTGGAAAAGAAGTCGAGACGCAATTACTGACCAATTCTTCGCACAACACAGTGGCGAATAGCTCTGGGGAGTTCCTTGGGTTGCTCAGGTCCCACTAATAACACACACGCATAAAGCATTCACAGATCATCAGCATACTCTGTTGATGTGGAGCAAGTCCATTTGATGCAAAACGTACACACAAACCTCAAAGCGGTCGATCAGGATCGTGTCGTTGATGCGAATGTTGATAAAAATCGGGTGCAGACTCTCGTTTGTGTCGACTGCTTCGTGCCACGGCATCGAGCGCTTGGCCTTTTCCACTTGGGCTTCGATCTGACTCGCGATCCGCTTTCGAAAGGATTCGGGGAGATCCAGGTCGCGCACCAATGTTTCTGCAAAACTCTCGAATGTGTAGTCTCGCTCGTGACTGGTGCATCAAATAACAACAAACACTCATTCATGAGACCACTGTTCATCCTTCCAGCAAAGAGAGAACGACAACATGAAAGGGAAAAAAAACGCACAGGTTCCAGGAGAGCGAGTCAATGTAGCGATAGCCATCCACGTCGACATCGAGACGGATCGGGATTAGCAAGGTGTCGCTTGGGGGATTCTACACAACGTGTAAGCACATATAACACATATTCACAGTCAGACTTGGTTCTCTTTGACAGCAATGATACACGTCCAGTGCAGAAACACAAACGTACCTTTGGGTAATCGTATAGCTTGCGCTGAGCCAACACGGAATCAGGAATCCTGGGCCACAATATAAACAACATCGGTCAGAGAACAATCAAAGCAACAGCACAGATTGTACAAAAGACTCACTTCTTCGTGCCCTTGGACGCCTCGCTGTTCATTTCCTCAAGACGTCGCTTTAGCTTGGGCGAGCTCCCAGTTGGTCCCGTCACTATCATTAACGAGATTCGATACCACCAATGTAAGCATCGTTGCCATTAGTAAATAGGACATAATTCACAAAGAACACGCTCTCACGTACACATCATGTTCATGCTTCCTTTCTCCATGGGCTTCCCACCGCGCCGCCGAATCAGCCACGACTCCATCAGCCCATTGATCTACAACAGCAACAATACAAGACCAGCAGCTTAGCATCCATGTACGACACAGCTTTCCATCCTCCTAGTCGCCAGGGGTTGTTCACATGAATACGTGCATGCATGTTACGTACTCTGGACACGTTGCCCTTGTATCGCCCGAGCATCCACTGCGAGAGCATACTCGCGTTCACGCCGCATTCCTTCGAGACGTCCACCTGGCGCAGCCCAATGCGGTTGCGCAGCGCCTCCACCTACAAGCCAAGCGACGATTTGCATAGTTAGCATCACTAACATTCGATGGGCATCACATCCACACGTAGAGAGCACAGCAACAAAGTAGATTATCATATCCCCCATCATAAAAGCGTGCACGGACCTCTTGGGCGAGCACAGCGCGCTCGACGTCGGCATTGTCCTATTAGGAATACAAGCAAGACGCGAAGTCCATAGGTGAGTGAAGCCATTAGAGTGAGCATGCGGATGACAGACGCGAGAGCGAGCGATCAGAAAGCGAACGAGAGGCTCCGCACCGGCTGCAAGTGCGCAAAGTCTCGAGCCGACATGGTCAAGCAAGATGGCTTGCTGCCTGCTGTGCCTTCACTTTATCGCGAGCGCGCGCGTGAGTGGAGTTTTGTTTGACAGCGTAACCCAGTGATCGAACCATCGAGGTTGTGCTGAATAAAGGCCCCTTCCATTCATGCAACTATTGGTTGAAACAAATGAAAAATACACTATTGGCTGAAATAAGGTAAGGTGGTTATATGGGTTACGCTTCTGAAAGTGTAAATCAGAAGCATTTGATTGGACGATTTGGCGACCGAAAAGGGATACTAAGTTTTACTGTTTATTCTCTAGTCTAATTCGTGCACACAAAAGTTGCAGATGGAGTGAGTGGCATGGTGGGCGAGCAATGAAAGGACAGTTGTGAGACGTGGTGGTCGAAGATCGAAGCCACCAGACCAGCATCCCACGGGAGCAGCAAGTCTACATCCGATACGCTCGCACGCGTTCTGTGAGGTCTACTGATCCCCCTCAGGCAGCACATGTCGCGTCCTGAACTGAGTGCGGATCGTTCTCCTGCATTTTTTCCTGTGCTCTTCCTTCCGAAAGCGACAGAATAAATGGCAAATGTGTGACAAGTGGCTCTCAGGAACAGAACAAAACTTCTTCAAACTGTGCGCGGAAAGTCCGATTTAGTCGAACCGAGGGGTACGAATTAGCCGACTGACCAACACTCTCGCGGCGTAATTGGAGGTTGTAGTCGTAACGTAGCCTACAGTACTATACAAAAAGCAAAAGCACGCGCTCGCGCTCTCTCTCTCTCTCTCTTTCGCTCGCTCACATCGCTCCCCAAACAAACAGACAGGAAAGCGTCACAGTCAGACAGTCAGTACAAGGCACACACAGGTGCACACACCCGCCCAGCGCTCTCTCTCTCGTCTCGCTCGGTTCAGCTCACTTACCCACGTGAGGACGGACGACAAAGAAGAGGAAGAGGACGAGACGCCACTAACTGCACACGCGCACGCCTCGCTGCTTCGTGAAGAGAGAGCAACATGGACGACCGGCGCTTCTATCCCGAGGAGATCACAGAGTACGTATCCATGTGAACTGACTGCCACAAATTGCTCCCGAAACGATCCCCTCCTTATGTGCATGTGTGGATGCGACGTGATGGTGAGAAGTAGGAACACTGTATGTGGCTATGTGTGGCTGCCATTTTGGCTTTGTTTGTGCGTGTGTGTATTTTCTTGCGGTAGGAATGAATGGATGGGTATAGAAGTGAGAACATACGTGAGGGGCGAGTGTGATTGCGGTGCTGACTCATGACTGCTGTTGTGTTGTGATGTAGACGAGAGCTGCCGCCCTGCGAAGTCGAGACGCTGGATGACATTCTCATGCAGCTCAAGACGACACATCCAACCGTTCGTTTGAAGACGCTCCGCGATCTTGCAGCCAATGTACGTCGAAGGAAAAAAGCTATAAATGCACAGGGTAGCGTTCAGCATGCAGTACGCATTTAGGGAGAGGAGCTCACTGTCCCATTCGCATTGCTTGTATGGTGTTCTCATTGTTTTGCAGGATGGTGCGTATATTGTGAAGCTGCTGGATCTCTTCGACATTTGCGAGCTGGACGAAGACAAAGCAGTGCTGCATCGGATATTCGATATCTTTTACGCTTTAGGTGAGTTGCTTATACTTCACATTCTTTCGCTGTGTCATTCATTATGCGGATAGAATGATCTCATAAATCAAACGCACGATGCGTGCATGACAAACAGTGGAACTGTGCGACCGACGACTGATTGAAATCCTGCTGAGCGACTCGAACTTCCTGTCAGTCGTGGGCGTCTTTGGACACAACCCTGGACTGATCCGAGAGATGGACTTTCGTAGTGCATTGGAGAGCAACGACGGCTTCAAAGAGGTCATCCCAATCGAAGATCGCAGTGTGCTGGACCGCGTGCACATGAACTTCCGCATCCACGTGATCAAAGACAATGTGCTCTCGCGGTCGCTGCCGGATTGCTCGGTGATCATGCTGGAGCACATGGTGAACGAGAACAACTATTACATTCTCTCCTACGTCTCGGACTCGGAAAAGTACTGGCAGGGAATGTAAGTACAATGCTCCAATATTGCGCAAACTACCTGAACTATAGCGTATTCACAATGCTGTGTTGTGTTGTGTGTGTGTGTGCTATTGCAGCAAGGAACTGATTCGGGGCAAGGGGAAGCGCCTCGATGGACTGGGCTTGCTGAAGGAGATCATCCAGCTTGTTCGTGTCACGAGACCGCTGGACAAACTCCCACAGCGACGCGATGGATTTGGTGCACCACCGGTGTTCGGGACTCTGATAAACAACCTGTTCGGTGATGGCGCTATCTTCGAAGCATTCAGCACAGTGCTCGGCTCGCCCGAGTCCGAGATCAAAGAAATCGAATTGGCAGTCGATATTCTAAACATCCTAGTGTTCTATCAGGGCCCTGAACGTCTCCGAACGCATCTCGCAAGTGAGGGGCGATGCGTGGCGCCGCCATCGTCGGATAAAGACCGCATCACATGGAAACCTGGTTCGTCGCTCTTCACTGCACTGCTGTTCGTTTTCGAGCGGTACGAGTCTACTCGCGTGCAAATGTTCACGCTTTTGAAAGAGATCTTCAAGGTCCCACTCGGTCATGTAAGTAACGCCCAATCCAATTGATGCAACATTGCTGATGCAATATATCACTGACGGGTGTGTTTTGTTTTTGCTTTTGCAGGATGACAAGTTCCTGAGTGTGCTCTACCCTAACTACATCACGTGGCTGCTGCAACCGCTGAAGTACACCTCATTCAGCGATGATGCGGTCTTGTTCGCACTCCATGACAGCATCGTAGAGCTTCTCACGTTTTGCACGGAAGCGCACGGATACCGCGTCAAGTATTTATTTGGACGACAGCCCATCTCATCCTATATCGACCAGATGCTGCGAGCGAAAAACAAGCTCTCCGTTATCCGTGAGTGCAACGCGATGTGCATGCTGAACGATCTTGGTGTTTGTTATTTTGGTGTCCTGACTTCCGATTTTTTTCCACGTGTTTCACAGAGGCCGTGAAGTTCCTGCGAGCTTGCATCGCGAGAGCCGAAGCCTTTTTCTCCAGATTCTTGGTCCAGAACGATCTTTTCGCGCCAACTTTTGCGCAACTGAAGCACGGAAAGCGCAACGACTGCGCTGTCAGCTCTGCAATCCTGGAGCTTCTCGCGTTCATCGAGAAAACAAACCTGTCGTCGCTAATCGAGCACGTCTACACCAAATTTTACGAGAGCTACAAGGATGAGTGTCCTCTCGTTTTTGAGGCGATCCGACTGCGATATGAAGACTCGTTTGGCGCATCCTCTAATCCGCAAACACAGAACCTGGTGCTCGACAAGATCAAGTTTGTGCAGCAGAACGCCATGGATGACGACGAAGAGATGTACTGGGAGAAAGACGACGAACCAGCGACGTCGTTTGTGCCCAGTCTGGTGAAAGAAAGTTTGTCCGAGGTACGTCTGCTTGATTCTTTGATCTGGTGGTTGCACAATGCTGGGTACTAAATCGTTGTTCTTTTTTATAGGAGGAAATTTCTTGTCGCGAGTCGAAGCCGCTAAAGCTGGTTGACTACAAGGATGACGACGAAGATGAGCCAGGAAACTCTTTGAAAGAGGGGGACTTGATGGACCCTGTGAGCAGCCCACCTCCCAGCGACGAAACCGAGGAAGAACTGAAGCTGCCTGTTCGCGAAAAGAAAGAGGAAGACGACTCCAAATCGTTCTTCTCTGGTGCAGCAGCGCAAAAGACCAGCAAGACTTCCAAAAAAGCGAGATCCCCTCAGTACAAAAGCATGTTTCAGAAAATATCATGGAAGCAAGGGTCGGAGAACGATAAGTCTCCAAAGTCAGTGCAAGAACCCAACGGCGACGTCAATCACGACAGTAGTAGTAATAGTGGAGGTGAAGATGAATCCCATGATGGCGAGACATCTGCACTGCTAGCGAAGCGCAAGTTAGAGTTAGAGGAAGCCCAAGCTGCAGAGTCGATCGTCAAAAAATCGAAGACTGGCACACCGATCAGTTCCAGTTAGTTGGGGCACACGAAAAGAAGAGAAACATTAGAATCAGTAACAAAAGGGAACATAGAGAGGGATAAATCGCGATGAATGACAAGCAAGCTCACCGAGCAGCACATCAATTTGCCATCGTTTTCGCGAAGATGCTGTCAATGGCAGACTTAGGGATCGACGCGTCTTCGAGCTTCTTTCTGGACAGTGCAGCCTCAACTTTAGTTTTCATTTGCTCCCGATCAAGTTGGGCTCTCTCGCGCTGAACCTGAATGTTCATCAAAGCAACCTCCGCGGCCATTTTTTCATGAAGAAGCTTCCCCAGCACTATGTTGTATGCATCTGTCTCCCGCTTCCGCTTTCGCTCACCGGATCGGGGTATCATGTCCAGATTCAACATCCCGAGCTCATCTCGAAACTTTGAGAGAAGCTGGTACACTTTGCTGGTATCGTCTCCAATGTGCTCGGGCTGCAAATTTTCGATTTGGTCTTGGAGCGACGATAAAAGAAACTGCATGCTGCGCTTCTTGATCTCGACGTCTTGATGGATTTCTGTTTGGCTACCACAGGTCGACTTGCCATAAGGAGCTACTCTCGTGCTGCTGTTTTGCTGGGACAATGAGACTTGAGAGAGGCATACATTGCCTCCTTCCTTCAAGCTGGTGTTGCTGGCTTGCGATAGATTGCCGATCTGGCTGCTTGTCAACTCTATTTCATGTATTACACAGTGGTTAGCGACAAGTTACTGGTTACCAATTTGGTAATCGCTTTGCTTGACTTACCGTCTTCTTGGCTTGTTTGTGGTGAGGTATCGTCGTCTGGAGCAATCCCCAACAGCAAACTCATCAAATCCGCGTCTGTGGTTGCTATTGTCTCTGTTGCTTTTCTGGCAACGCGTTGGGTTGAAGTCGCATTGCTCTTCGCAGCGGCAGTTTTTGCAGTCGCATCTTGATCTTGGCTACCATTCCAGGCAACTCCTTTCTTTTCTATCTGGATCGACGCCGGGCGAGTGAGTGCGAAAACTCTCGGTGGGCGAGTAATTGGCCGTCTACCAATTAAAGCAGTCGAAGCACCTGCAGCAGCAATTCCAGGAATTACCACGGTAGACGTTGCAGAAGTTGCCCCGCTCGTTGGCTTTGAGATCTCGGGAGGAGCCGTTGTTGTGGATTCGCTTCGATTCCCAGTTGAGCCCACCGCCATCGGTACCATCATCGGCTCTTGTCGAAACAGCTGCTGTGGTGGCGGCGTTGACGAGCTCTGCTTCGGTGGAGGCAATGGTGGCAAGATGTTCTGCGCTGAAGGTGGCTGAGCTGTATGGGCAGCTGACATTGCCGCATCTTGCACTCCCGTTGCTGCTGCTAGATCGTTCGTCGACGCTACAGTGTTTAGTGTCGCAACTGCGGGAGGGATCAACAGTGTGGGTCCACATTGCCTACGGCTCGCATCAGCTGGCACCTGTAGCGGCGATGGCTGCACGCGCACGTGCTGGCGCGGCGTTGGGGCTACCACTGGTAGATTTGTCTGCGTTGGTTGGGGCTGGGCTACTTGCGTAGTTTCGGATGCTGAAATCACTGACATCAAGATTGGCACGGCTTGAGTTGGTGCAGATATTTTGTTTGCTGGTTCCCCGAGTGCAGCAGTTGGTGACTTGCGTCGATCATCAGCATCCACTTGGTGCTGTAGCGATAATGACTGCTGTTGCTGAATTCGTTGTTGTTGTGGTGGAGGCAGATCTGATGGGTCTGTCTGTGCGTGCAGTGACTGGACTGCCCGAGCAGCGGACCATTTCCTTGCAGCTTTGTTTTTCTCCCCCGCTACTGATAGTACTACCGCAGATGCCGTGCTCAACGCGTTCGGTCGAGCAGGACATTTTAGGACGGAGCCATGGAAACTGTCGTATACAGCTAATGGCGTCACCTGCGGGAATAGCTGCTGTTGCGTAGTTGACGGAGGCAGCGTTGGCTGTGACTGAGCTGTTTGGACGGCAGCGCGTCTTGTTTCTACCAGTGTCGCTGTCTCCATAGGCTGGATCGCTGCATTCATAGCACCAATTTTTTCTAGGGCCCTGGAGATCGTTTGTGAGCTTCTCTTAAACATCTTCGCGATCTCCTTCACGGACATGCCCTGGCGCTTCTTCTCGTCGATGCTCAGCCTCTCCTCGTTCGACATCATTCTCCGTCCGCGCGGCGCCATCATCCAGCTAGATCCGTTCGTATGCGGTAGTCGCAGTCCAGGGAATCTCGTTGTTGGGCTGTCGTTCTTGGTTCTCCAAGTGCGCCGTTGCAGGTTGAAGTCGTTTTGCGGAATGACGAGTACGTTGTTGTATTTCTTTTGCGCGCATTCCGCATCCCATGTTTCCTTTTGGCAGATGGATGAAAAAAAGGCAACTTGCACATATTGACCTCCAATAATGGCATTCTTGTTGTATATAGAGGTTGAATGAATTCCTTCAGCCTAATGGCATGCTAATGCTTTTGCTAGCTGAAGCTGCTACGTCAAATAAAAGGTAATGCATTTCAAAAAGGTGGCTGAGTTGAGCTTATATTTATCGCGCCAACTGTGTTTTGACGTCACTAACTCGAATCCTTTCAATCTGTGACTCTACGTTTTGAGCCATTTGGGCATGGCCATCGCAAGAGCAACTCGACTGACAACCATGGCGACAGCAGCACCGTACACGCACGCGCTCATCGATATCGGCGCGAACCTGACGGACCCAGTGTTCACGGGCTGCTACCGCGGAAAGCAGCGTCACCAGGTCTCGTTTCTTTTATCGTGCGGCGCTTTCGTGTGTTACTGAACGACTCATCCCATTCACTTTGCAAATGACAGGATGACTTCGATGCAGTGCTCGCGCGCTCCAAGGCTTTCCGAGTCGAGAAGATCATCGTCACAGGTACGAATAGAATAACACCTAGACGATTTCATAGCAAATCTCCCAACGCTCATTTATTGTTGTTCAATTGTGGTCATTGTGGAGGTGGCTCGCTGGAGGAGTCCAAATCCGCGCTGGCACTCGCGCGAAAAGAATCTTCAACACCGGCGGGATCGCTTCCTGCTTTGTTCAGCACTGTGGGCGTGCACCCGACGCGCTGCAACGAATTCGAGAAAAACGACCAAGGACTGGACGCGGACTCTTACTTTGCAGCGCTCATTGCGATCTGCGAAGACGGCATGAAGGACGGCAAGGTCATCGCGATCGGCGAGTGCGGACTCGACTACGACCGACTCGAGTTCTGCGACAAGGAGACGCAGCTCAAGTACTTTGACAAGCAATTTGAGCTGGCAGAGCGCACGAAGCTGCCCATGTTCCTGCACAACCGCAACACTGGTGGAGACTTCTACGGTAGGCCATTTAGCGCTTTGCATCTTATTGACACCTGTATGTGGTACTTATCAACCACTGCTTCTTACCGCAGAGATGATCTTGAAAAACCGCAGCCGGTTCTCGAACGGCGTAGTACATTCGTTCACCGGGAGCACACAGGAAGCGCTCAAGCTCGTTGAGCTTGGTCTCTACATCGGTGCGTACTTTTAGCGTGAAGGTCGACTTGTATCTTCAACGTGGACATGACACTGACATTGTGATCCACTCCACTGTCTGCGTAGGTATCAACGGCTGCTCCCTCAAAACTGCGGAGAACCTGGAAACCGTGCGGGCGATTCCAACCGAGCGACTCATGATTGAGACTGGTACGACACTCTTGCTCAGTCTATATCATGATGCTTAGCAACTCTAACTCATTGTCCACCCTTATTTTGTCATTCTTTAGATGCTCCATGGTGCGATATTCGCGCCACTCACGCTGGATTCTCCCATGTGAAGACGTCCTGGCAGTCCAAGAAGGCGGAGAAATACGAAGATGGATTTCTCGTGAAGGGCCGAAACGAGCCCTGCACATTGATGTACGTGGTTCTTTATATGTTGCACGCTTGCTTTTTTCCAATGGCTTGCTCTGACCCTGATCGTTGATTCTATCAACGTGTAGCCAAGTTTTGGAGATCGTCAGTGCAGTTCGCGGAGAAGACCAGGGCGAGTTGGCGAGAAAGATCCACGAGAACACGTGCCGAGTGTTCTTTCTAGCGTCTTCGTAAACATAGACAATGAGACACCGTCATCGAGGAATGTCCAGTGACGTTGCCTAATTTCGAGGGCAGAAGGGTATTAAACCACTCAGTCGCTTTAGAAAGCGTCCTGGACGAACCGTCCGCTCTTTGCAATCTCATCGAACCAGCCCTTCGTCATTCCTCCTCCGTCTTCTTTGTCTTTTCCATCTGGCGTATATGACTGGAACATTTGCTGGATGCTTCTCGCCATCGCAGTCATCCCAGACACAAAGATGCGAGCGTCACTGGATGAGTTGGTGAGCTCCACGATTTCCTTCAGATGAAGCGCGACGATGTTTTGAACGTACTCGGGAGGTTTGCCATCGATTTCTTGCGCTGAAAATGCCAGCTTGAGAGTCAAGAAGCTCTCATTTTCTAGTTTCCGTAGCTCTTCGTGAAATAGGATCGACGATGAATCCTTGCAGCCGTAGAAGAGCAGGTTTTGAGGAGGAACACTTGCGCTGCCACCGCTGCTGCTCTGGAGCTTGTCATACTCCAGTTTCCGATGCTCCAAGAGCCCTCGCATCGGCGCAATGCCGACTCCGTTTGCGATCATGATCATCGGACTCGTGATGTCAGTGGGGACTTTAAAAGGCGAGCGCGAAATGAAAGCGTGCAGCATGACACCTTTCGAATTTTTGCTGTGCAGTGCTGCCATCATGTTCCTGAAAAACGTCGCGGACACGCCCTGCTGCTCATCTCGCCGTCCAAACTTCACAGCAAGTTCGATCTGTCTCGGGTGATTCAGATGTGAGCATGCGATCGAGTACAATCGCGGCTTGATCAGCGGTGTGATGTTCACAAACACTTCAAACGGAATCTTGAGACTAGGCACGAGCTCCAGCAATTGCAGAATCCCCTTGTGCTGCTTTACAAATTGGTCTGTGAATGCTGCAGAGCCATCGGTCGACGCCAGCTGCTCCATCACGTCCCGCTCACTGTCGTTTGAGACAAATCCGGACGCCACGCGCAGAAACTCTCTCGTCACAGTGCTGAGCTCCAGGAACTCGGTAAGTGCTGTGCGGACAGTGCATGGCGTGGAAAACGGGAGCCGGTGGTGCTGCTGTTGAGGCTGGATGTGCGGTGGTTGCCCCTGATAATTGGTGTCTCGCGCGGTCTCAAAGTAGAGCTCGATCCAGGTGTCTAGATCAAAGCCTAAGCTCGCAGCAATGCGCTCAACGGTCTCGAAGCAGTTGCGCGGCAAGTAACCAAAGGTATCGGCAGCTTGGAACTTCATGTCTGGGTCCAGCAAGTCTATTCGCACCAGCGCGACCTGGGTTTGAGGGTCCTGTTGGCTGGCAGTCATAGCTGGTGATGGTATACCCTTAGGTCCTTGACTGCTACTGCTCTGTGCGTCTTGCTGAAGTAGTGAAATGGACTGGAGTCTCACGTTCGGACGTCGTGTATGCAGGCAGTGTTTGGTCGAGGTCGTCCTTGCTGCCGCCACGCTCGGAGTGTTCTCTATCACACTTGACTTTGTGGACGCACTCGAGCGTCTCATCGCTGCCGGTTCTTTGATCGCCCGGCAACGGAACCGCAGGCGCACAGGCTTGTTGTATCGATCCACGACCATGGACTTCATTGTTGTGGCATAATGCACAGCAGTGATGCACGTGTGGCACGAAGACGAGTCGTCATTATTGCGCTGCTGCTTCCGGTGGCACTGCCGCATGCGGCTGAAGGACCCCACTCGTCGTAGCTGTTGCTGCTGCACTGCTCGCTGCTGGGGCTCCATCAGCAGCAGATCGCTCTCGAACGCGATGAGTCGGACGTTGTGTGGGATCACTGGCAGCTGCTGCAGAAAGCCTGTTTTCCACTTGAGGAACGCGGTGTCGACGTCCTCCGAGACATCGCCCAGCCCCAACGGCGAGAGCCGCACACCACCGAGAATGTGCAGCCGCGCGTCCACGAATTTGCCCATGGCGTTGAACGTCAGGTACACGGAGTTGCCGACGCCAAAGACCGCGTACTGGAACCCTTTGAGCCGACGGCGATTGCTGCGCTGGTCCCGCGGTCGTTTCCGGCCAAAGTCTCGTCCCCAGTTTAGGAGAAATCGAAGTGGAAACGATCCAACCGCATGCACTGGTGGTGATGGAGTGGATGCGGTCACTGGAATAGTACTCGCTGTTGTATCAATAGCCAGCTCCGACACAGAGTTAGTGAGATCCAATGACGCGAGCGCCTTGCTAACAACATCGTGCTGTACTCGAGCGTGAGTTTGGGCTGCAGATGCATACCCATCACTGCCATTACCACTGCCACTGCTACTAGACGACGCCGAGGATGCTGCTTTGAGCCACTCATAGAAGTGCTCGGCGCTTGGCGACGCGCTGCCAGCGAAGTGCGTCGACGCCACAAACACGGACGCGTGCGTGCTCGCCAGCTTATCGGAACCTATAAAAACGCGCTCGTCAAAGTGCTCCAGGCTCTGCAGCGTGGTGTTCACGCCCCGAGCAGTGATGTCCTTGGCGAGCAGCGCTGCGAGTCGCGCCGCTGTGCCGGTCATCGAGCCGTAGTAGATGTCGACGTCCGTGATTGTGGACGCAAACACCTGCGACGCGCGTCGGAACGGCAGCGAGAGCCGCTTGCGCGCACTGCGTGTGCTTTGGCGCTGCTGCTGCTGCTGCTGCTGCTGCTGCTCCTCTGGCGCATACTCGCTCAGTGCTGTGGACGCCACGGTCGTATTGGTGAAGCGCCGAGCGCTCTTGACCTGGGCAGTAGCTGGTGGCAGTGTCGGAGGATCCTGTCGTGTGGGCTCCGAGTCCGCTTGCGGCGCCTGCTTGGACACGCCAGCGTCAGCTTGCCGCGGCTGGACCTGCTGCACCGTCATGTCGGCCGATTGGCAACTGAACACGAGGGGCATCGGCATGCTGCTGGTTATCAACGTGTCTCGCTTACAGTAGGCAGTGACGAAACAAATAAGGATGCTCTCTATTTGAGACTGAGAAGATGAAGACACCGACAGTCAAGAGAAACGTTCGCTATCAGATTTTTGGGCTTGATCACGTCCACGTCTTGAAAAGCGCACGCTTCCGCGCCCGCTTTGATGAAATGGCATGCGCGAGCATGAAGATGATGGATTGCTTGGTTGGTGCTCCAAGGGATGCACAGGAATCGTTGCCGGCTCAGAAGAGCAGACGTGGCGGCGGCTTCCACTTTGGGTCGTAGTTATTTATAGCAAATTGTCATCAAGTAAAGTATCTAGAAAGATATTAAGCCATCGAAGTTTTTCGCGTTTTTTCAAGGAGTCTGTGCAGCCCTATTCGTTGAACGCGTTTCAGATGCGTTGTATGGAGAATTCAAACAGAAGGCCGATTGGTCACCACATTGTAAAGGATTCATACGAGAAAGAGATCAAATAGCGTAGGATCTTTAGGTCCATCCCAGGACACTGTCCTCAAGTAGCGTGGGTAGATTTGTTGTATGGACTGCAACAAGAAGTAATTATGTGATCAGACTTTAACAAAAGCGGGTGATCCTACACTCTCCTATATTTGCTCTTGATTATAAAACGATGCTTATACTTTTGCGACCTTGAAGAAGATAGTGTGGTGGCGTCGATGCCACGCAATGCCATTGCATCATGCTGCTTCGCGCAGAACTTCAGGATCAGCCATCTCTACGACATCATCCATGCTGACACACATGCAGACAGGTGATGGTAGGTGCGCGTGCATGGTTCTACTCGTTCTCTTTGTCGCGCAAGTGCGTCACGCTCTCGTAATCACATGTCCTCAACCACTTTGCGCTACGCGGACATGTTAACCTCCCAAAATAAGGTGGCAGTTTCCTATAATAAAGTGTATCCGTGTTTAGCGTGGCAGAGCAATTGAAAGACCACAGCAAGATTGCAATTCTGTATCAAAAATATAATCGTTTTGACCCTCTCGATCCGTTTTGCACCCAAAGAAGGTGTCCCACACTATTTCGTTATTTTACGGGGGTGACAGCGAACCCGTCACCACTGAATCCTCAGTAGCCCTAGCCCCCACTGTTTTCATTGGATACGGCTGGGCAGTTTTATCACGGCGAGGCGCAGAAACTTCAAGTAGACACCCTAACAATCGGAGCTGCTCGTCGACGCGCTTGCTCATTGCCAAGCCAAGCAGCCCCGACCCGGCCCTCCGCCATGCAAAGAGCGCGACGCAGCAGCAGCGCACTTTGGAATTCCGCGCGTCGCACACACCCGCGAAGCAGCCACCTCCTCTCTCGTCCGCCAAGCAGACCCCGCTTCACCTTCACCTTCACCACTATGGCCGCTCCAGTCGACCACACGAACCCGATCACGCTCTCGCGCTTCATCCTCGCGGAGAAGGAGATCCAGACCAACTCGGACCTCTCGATCCTCTTCTCGTCCATCGAGCTCGCGTGCAAGGTGATTGCGAGCGCGGTACGTCGCGCCGGACTCACGGGACTCTACGGCCTCGACGGCTCGGAGAACTCCACCGGCGATGCGGTCAAGAAACTCGACTTGCTCGCGAACGACATCTTCATCAACTCGCTGAAGGTGAGGCACACAGTGTTGACGCATCCAGCTGCAAAGGACAGGCGCATGCAAGCCAATTGCTGACATGACGGAATGTGCTTTGTGTGTTGTGGTTGTGTTGAATGCAGTTCTCGACCAAGATCGAGGTGATGGTCTCGGAGGAAAACGCCGAGCCAATCCTTGTGGAAAACAACTCGGGTGGTGGTAAGTCATTGGAGCTCTTCGAAATGTGTGTTGTCATTCTTATTCTTGTGAGAGGAACTTTGAGTTAACATCTGTGCGGTGCTTTGTTCTTCTGCTGTGCTTTGCAGCCAAGTACTGCATTGCATTCGACCCACTGGACGGGTCGTCCAACATTGATTGCAACGTGTCCACTGGCACCATTTTTGCCATCTATCAGCGTGAAAAGGACGCCGAGGGAGGGTACGTACATATTTGCAATCTGATCTGTGTGGTTATTATTATAGCAACTCAAGCATCGACGCGTGTGACTATGGATGGGTATTGCTTTACTGCTGCAGTTTCAAGGACATCTTGCAGCCTGGCAACAAGCTCGTCGCTGCTGGGTACTGTATGTACGGTAGCTCGACGCAGCTGGTGCTGACCTGGGGCAAGGGCGTCCACGGCTTCACGCTCGACCCAACGATCGGCGCATTCATCCTCTCGCACAACGACATCAAGATCCCGGAGAACCCAAAGACGGTGCGTTGCAGAGTAGCCTTAGTACTGATTGTTCCCTCTTATGGATTTGCTTTCTGATCCGGGTTTCTTCTCTTGCAATGAATGAGTGCAGATCTACTCGTGCAACGAAGGCAACTACTCGCTCTGGGACGCGCCAACCAAGGCGTTTGTTGACGAATGCAAGAACAAGAAGACCCCGTAAGTGCCTGCTGCTGCTGAATGTTGATCTGTTCGTTATGGCTACTTTGCTGACATACGCGCACTTCTGGTCTTGTGTTTGTAGATACTCTGCACGATACGTCGGCAGTATGGTGTCGGATGTCCACCGTACGCTCCTGTACGGAGGTATCTTCCTGTACCCATCGGACACCAAGGTAACAACGAATGAATGCTTGACCATGCATGCTGCAAAAATGAGCTCAATGCATTAACGATTGCTATTTGTTTGTTTATGCTCACAGAGCAAAGACGGCAAGCTGCGTCTTCTCTACGAAGCGAACCCAATGTCGTTCATCGTCGAACAAGCCGGCGGACTGTCCACGACGGGCACCCAGCGTGTCCTCGACCTCATTCCGGTGCGTTGCGTTGCCTCGCAATCTTCTCCCTTTTCGACTGTCTATGAGAAGCGTCAGCAGTAGCAATCGCTTGTTTCGAATGGTGGCTAACATTTTGCGTTTGTTTTGTGATGCTTTGCGATTATGCAGACCCACATCCACGAGCGATCGTCGATCTTCCTGGGTTGCAAGCGCGACGTCGAGCGCGTGCTGGAGCTCTACGCACAGCACAAGTAAGCGCGTCCCAATTGACTCTCGACTGCCAAACGAAAACACGAAAAGAAAAAATGCCAGAAACACGAAAAGCTCCCATTGAGATCTAGCGCATTTTTATGAATTGGTTAGCTCCTAGGCTGTCGAGTCTTTCTTTCTCCGCAACCATTACTCGCCGTCTTCAAAGTGATAAAAACCAACAAACAAATGGTATATTTGACGCCTTGGCCGATTGGTAGCCGACCCTCTTCTGCTTTCCTTCCTTACATGTCTGCGACAGCGTAGCGATAGGCTTCTTCGCTCACTGCCGACTGCTTGTTCTGGCGCAGCAGCAGCTTTTCCTCCCAGCTCGTACCACGCACGACGCCGTCCCAGCGATATCCTGGCTGGATGCCAAAGCGGTTCGGCGGTGCCGGTGGGCCAGCGTACTTTGGCTTGACGGCGGCGGCTCCGCCAGCCTTCTTCTTGCTCTTTTTGCTCGCTTTCTTTTTCTTTGATGAGCCAGTGCCGAAAATGTCGTCCTCCTGGAACACTTTACTGTTGATCGGATCGAACGCGCGTACGCGCTCCTTGCGGAGCTTCTCGAGCTCCGGGTCATCCTCACGGCGCGCAAACGGCGCGCTCTTCATCTGCTCCATGAGCTCGCGCTGGCTCTTGAGCTCTTCTTTCTGCACTTTGCCCGTGCCCCACTCGTACTCTTCCCGCGCCTGGCGCTCGCGCTTGCCGTCGAGGATCTCCTGCTGACGCACCATCTCATTCAGCATGTCGAGCTTGCGGCCGCGCTTATCACGGTACACGGTCTCCGCATTCGCCCCCATGTCTTTCGCGTCAGCGGTGCGAAGGAAATCGTTCTGACGGAGCTTGCGCTGGTGCTCCACTGCAAACTCTGTCGCGGTGAACAGTCCTGCACGAGCTGGTGGAGCCTCTTCTTTGTTGCTTGCACCCTCAGCGCGAGCAGTACTCCTCTTCTCCTCGCTTTGGTTGGCGATTGGTGATGAAGGCTCCTTGTCTCTGGTACAGCGTTCCTCCTTGTCGAGGTTCTTGGTCTCCTTGTGCGCTCGTTTTCCTTTGAACGATTCTTCACGTCTTCTGGCTGGCAATGGTGAAGAGTGTTTTCTCTCTGTAGAGCGTCGATCTTGACGAGTGGGACTTCTCGAGCGGCGGCTGTCACGTCCGCGACCACGGCGTTCTGATGGGGAACGGCTGCGACCACGACTGGTTCGACGAGAGCGTTTCGCATCGTCTCGATACGACGACAACTCTCTCTGCACTCCTCTTCTACTGCCTC
This sequence comes from Globisporangium cylindrosporum, assembly GCA_038050675.1. Taxonomy (NCBI): domain Eukaryota; phylum Oomycota; class Peronosporomycetes; order Pythiales; family Pythiaceae; genus Globisporangium; species Globisporangium cylindrosporum. The sequence continues at coordinate 20,204 of JALBZD010000097.1, forward strand.
TTTGCGGCGAGCGAGAGCGTGAGGTACCACGTCGTCCTCCTCTGCCTCTGCCTCTGGATCTCGATGAAGAGCGTCGACGGCGACTTCTTGGTGACGCCGATCGGCTTTTAGATCTGTTTCTGCGTCGATCAAAGCGAGACGAAGAAGGCTGCTTGTCGCGGCGTTGAGCAGATGGGGATCGGCTACGACCACTGCGACGGCCCCCTCGCGACGGTGAGTACGACTTGTCTCGCTTTGACTCGGGGATATCGCGTCCCAGGGAATCCGTTCGGCGAGGTCTGTCTCTCGAAATCAGTTCTTCTTCTTTAGCGGCACTCGCAGCTTTAGAGTCGGCAGCACTCTTCGTGCGTCTTGGTGGGGACTCATCGTCAGAAATGTCATGAACAGCTCGGCGCTTGCGTGGTGGCGACGCGTCTTCGTCTTCTTTCGTTTCAACCTCCTCACGCTGCGGCTTTCTGTCTGCACGTCTACGAACAGGTAAGGCGTCGCTATCATCGTCCTTTGCAGCTGGTTTTCTTCGTGCAGGTAAAGGGCTCTCAGCTTCTTTCTTTCGCTTTTGCTGCGGTCTGCGCCTCGGCGGAGAGGTGCCATCACCGTCAGATTCATCCTCATCATCACCACCACGGCGGGTTTGACGGGCTGCTACTGCTGGTCGCTGCCGTCGAGGTGGCGAGGCATCGTCATTACCGTCATTGTCGTTGTCTGCACGTCGTCGGGAAGACGCCGCTGGAGTGTTTCGACGGCGAGGCGGCGACGCGTCGTCATCCTCCTCACTGCGATCACGACCGCGGCGTTCACCTCTTGCCTCTCTGCCATCTCGACCAGCCACTTTTCTTGGCGGCGAGCCGTCGCTGCTGTACTTGCGTTGTGGCGCACTATTTCTTTTACTAACAGCAGCAGCGTCGGGCGAAGACGATCCTTGCTTCGCCTTCCGTGGGGGCGACAGATCCTCCTGATCCACAGCAGCGGCATGTTTCTTCGCATGGAGCTCGTCAAGGTACTCCTCTGCATTCACGTACACTGGCAGGTCGCTCGCGTCCACAATCTCGCCATCTGCGACAACGACTGGGCGCTCCTCTATACAAACACACAAGCCCAACAATCAAGACATGCACACCCCACAAGACGGCATTCGTTAGTAGTCATAACAGCATAGCTGCTATCTCTATGAGCAACATCCTATGCATCCGCTTACCGTCAGCCACATCCATCTCCCACTTCTGTTCGATGGCGTCCTTCGTAGGCGCATCCTGCTCCCACTCGTGGTCCGCGTCGACGACCTGGAAGCGGCTCTGCGCACTCGTCATCGTTGTTTTCTTCTTCTTGCGCAGCTTCTTCTCGCCCGCATCTACGCGACCATTCACGCACAATGACGCACACAGAGATGAGTACGTCTATGTAAACGCATTCACAAGCACACACCCAGCCACACACCCAGATACACACCTGGCGCGGCGGACATGTAGCGCTGCAGGTACTCGAGCTTGGACGCCATCGCTTGCTCTCTTGCTCCCTTCACGACTGCCTGCCTGCCCATGCCCCCATTCAACCTTTCCAGCCCTTATTTGTAGCCTCTCCACCTCAATAGAGGACCATTTGTTTTTATAATTTATTAGACTGTATAAAATATGAAAGTCAAAATTATAGTGTGCACCACACTACATTGGACACCTTTCCATCAGTTCCCTCACTCACTACTGCTTCAACATCGCGCGCAGCACGAACGACATGAGCGAGCCGGCCGTGAGCCCGATGGACAGGATGAAGAACATGATCGTGCCACCGAGCTCCTTCTCGCGGTTCGTGCGCAGCATGCGTGGGTAGTGCATCAGCGCCAGCGTCGAGATGAGTCCGTTCGTCACGGCGCACGCGAGCAGGAAGCCAAGCGCGAGCACGTCGCTGTTGAACAGCACGTGCGTAATCACCTGGTTGTGCTCGTCCTTGAGGTTGCAGAGCATCAGCAGTGGGAAAAGTGCCAGACGCGCAAGCGACGCGAGCATCACCTTGAACTGGGACGTGCTGTGCCAGCGAGACGCCAGGAGACGTCCCAAAAAGTCCCCCGAGTTGAACAGAATCAGCGTGAACGGCGTGAACAGGTCGCGGAAGAAGCGGCCGATGCCCGGGTTCACCGAATGGATCGTCGACGTGATGCCTGGGAACAGCGCAAGCGTCACGATGAACACGAAGAAGTTCGCAGCAGCATAGTAGCGGATCTTGAACGCCAGGTCGAAGAGGTCCACTTTGTCCCCCGTCGCGTGAATAACAGCATCGTCTTCTTCGCGCTCGGCTCGTTCGTCTTCGCTCAGCAGCGTCTCGCGCGCCGAGTCTTCAACGTCAAAAGCATTGTGCACTTTCTCGTCCAAGTAGTCGCCCGTGGGGTGGTCGACGCTGTTGTAGTGGCGGAACATCTCCATGCGCGTGAGTACGACGAACGACAGCGTGCACACGATGAGCATCACAAACACCATCACGAAGTAGATGAACGCACACAGATCGGCGTTTCGTCCCATCAATTGGAGAAGCATCGGTCCATTGGGTTTCGCCATCAGGATAAAGAAGTTCGAGAGCGACACGGCGAGCCCCGCCATGGCTTGGCCCGCGACCAACGCCTGTGTGAACTGTTGCGGGAACTTTGAAATGATCCGCAGCATCCCATCTTGCAGCATGGTCGTCGCGCAAGCCACAATCAGGATGCTGATCATCGTAGCCTTGAAGAACCCGTCGCCTAATGTGTGTGCAAACATGCACGATGGGTTCATTAGTAAATCTACACGCATACACACACAGCACCAGCTAAAAGCAAATGAATCGATAAATTCACAACGCACCGCTGTATTCGGGCATCCGCGTGAGCAGGCAATGGCTGAAGATGATGCCCATGGTCACAATGAGCGAGAAGAAGACCGTGTTGACCGCGCTCGGCATTCGCTCGGCGATGCATACCGTGCGGATGAGCATCGAGAGCAGCGTGGAGATGTTGAACGCCATACTGAACCAGTTGAGGAACGACTCCTCGTAGTCCGTGTTCTCCAGGCGCTGCTGAAAGTACTGCTGCGCCGTGATGAAAACGTTCCAGGGCAGCGATGCGCCGATGCCGATCAAAAAGAAGACCGCGTACACGGCTTGCGCGGCCCTGGCGCGCTGAGCACTGGTGCTCCTAGCGACATTGCGGCTATTGGCGGTGGCGGTGGTGGGAGGGGAACGCTTGCTCGCCATGTGGACGAAGGCGGATGGACGGATGAATGGATCGGTCGGGAGCTTCTGGTGGTGTGCGCTTGGATGGCACTCGAGCTCTTGGCTTGGATCTGAGAATGCGGGAATGGGGGAGGGAGGAAAGAGATGTCGCGATTGAAATTCTGGGTGCGTGGGAACAGAACACCAGCTGTGTGAGATCTTGGGCACCTTCGTGCGACCTTCACGCAACATATTCCAGGAATCGACCGAGTCATTGAGTCCTATCTTAGAGAATTTGTTTTGCAGATTTTGACAAATAAGGAGATAGATTGAAAGTGAATACTAAGTCTATTTCTTGCATTATTCCTATTCAACATTTATTTTTAGTTTATATTTAAGTCCCTTATTTGTAAGTAATTGTGCTTTTATCAACTGTAATCAAAGGGACAGAAAATGTCCATCGGTTTACGCTACTTTCGGCGAACGTTCGCGCAACCTCGTCGTGCCAGTCGTCGAAATCTTGCGCAGTCTCAGACAAGCAGGTCAAACAGAGAATTCGCTTGACGCCGTGCAAGTGCGCAGGTATTAGCTTAGCTCGGCAGGTGCGCAGACCAACAGACCTAGCAGCAGCTCATTCACAAGCAGCATGTCGGACTCGCCAGCGTACACCATCGAAGTGGTGTGGGCCAACTCGGACGGCCACGAAGACTCGGACTCGGACTACGACCCGGAGAACTCCTACGAAGAGCTGCCCGACGGCGACCAGGACGACGACGAAGAGCTCGAAGAAGGACAAGATGAAGAAGAGCAGCACTACGACGAAGACGAAGAAGAAGAGAACGAGTGGGAACCCGAGGACGATCTCTCGTCCGAGTCTGAGGACACCCTGCGCGCGATCCTGGAGCAGGCGCTCCCCGAGGACGTGCGCACGTCCATCGACCGCATCTTCGCCGGCGAGTCGTACTTCCCCATGATGTTTGCGCGCTCCGAGCATGAGCAGAAGCAGAAGTGTGACATAGTGAACGAGCGTATCGCGCACCAGCTGCACGGCTACAACGACGATCGAGTACCGAGTTCAGAGAGTAAGCAGGCCAGCACCGGCGGCAATGTTGCGCTGCCATCGTCGATGTCCAAGCACTACCCGCTGCACTACCACCGCACGAACAAGAAGCGCATGTTTCACACGCTATGTCTGCGCGAACAGGTGGGCCTGACGTCGAATGCACAGTCGATCAAGCTCCAGGAGACGTTCATGCCGTTCCAGGAGAACAAGCATTGCCGCGTGGTCGACTACGTGCGCGACCGACTCTACTGCGGCGGGTTCAACAGCACCGGCGCGTCTTTTCTCGCAGCAGGCCAGCGCGGCGAGATCCTGTTGTACGACACTGTCGCATGGGAGCACCAGGGCGCGCTCCCTGTGCGCGATGTGCGATGGACAATCACAGACGCCAAATTCACACCCGACGACAGCAACGTGCTCTATTCGAGCATCAACAGCAACGTGCGCATGGTGAGCGTCGACTACGAGAACGACGGCAAGGAGGAAGTGTTCAGCCTCATCAAGCCCGTGCGCGGCGTGCGCGGCAACGACATCCGGCAGATATATATGGGGCGCTTCGGTGTGTGGTGCATGGACGTGAACGCGTCGGGGACGGAATTTGTCGCTGGCACGTCGAGCAACAGCGTCGTGCTCTACGACATGCAGACGCGTACGCCTATGTGCCATGTGGAAGGCCACGACGACGACGTGAATGCAATCGCGTTTGTCGACGGTGCGCTGCATACGAACGTGTTTGTGAGCGGCTCGGACGACCAGCTGATCAAGCTGTGGGACCGGCGCGTGCTCTCAGAGTCGGATCCAAAGCCACAGGGTGTGTTCCCGGGCCACACGGACGGTATCACACACATCTCGTCGCGCGACGACGGCTACTACTTCATTTCGAACTCCAAGGACCAGAGCTGCAAGCTCTGGGACATCCGCAAGTGCCTCTCGTCGGACGCACACGAGAAGTTGCCGTACTACCGCCGCCCGTACAACTGGGACTACCGCTACCAGTCGTACCCGGGCCGCAACCGGCTGCCGGTGACCCACCCGAACGACAAGTCAGTGATGACGTACCGCGGCCACATGATCATGGAGACACTCATTCGCTGCTACTTCTCACCGCTGCACTCGACTGCGCAAAAGTACGTTTACACGGGCTCGGCCGACGGCCGCGTGTACATCTACGACACGATCACGGGTGACCTGGCCGAGGTGTTCTCCATGAAGCCGAACGGCCTCACGCGCGATGTGCGGTGGCACCCGTTCGAGCCGACGATCGTGTCCCCGGACTTTTACGGCAAGCTCTGCATCTGGCAGCGCACAATCTGAGGCGTGCGTGGATGAATTGTGAGGTGAAGTGATGTGAGGAGATCTTGAGAAGCTCTGTGTGCGGGAGACAGAATGGGGAAAGTGGAGGAAACGGGTGGAGGCTGTGCATGTATATGTATATGCGCGATAGTCTTGTATTCATTTTCACGTGCGTGTATAAAGAAGACAAGAGAAGATAAGAAGAGTGAGCGTACCTGTCTGTCTGTCTGTCTGTCTTCCATCATGGCTACTTTCGATCCCATGCCTATCAAAACACAAAAAATGAAGCCATCATTTCGAATCATAGTGACATTTAGCTGTCACTAAAACGGAGATCCAATTCAGACACAACAGATGGACAATGGACCGAGCCAAAGAAATGAGCTCTTCTTCGATTGGCTAAAGGCGCATTTCCCAATCAAGAGCTGAAAGCTGAGCTGTACGAGAATGGCGAACGTGGAGGCGCAATGCGCCACTGCTGCAGCACCAGTTGCTTCTACTGGTAGTGAGAGCAAGTACGGCCCGCCGCTCAACCTGGTGGATTACATCGCGGACGACCAGCCGAGCCCATTCCTCAAGATCAGCATGAGTCGCCGCATCAGCGAGAAGCTCGTCGTAGAGGAGAAGCTGCGGCCGTTCCTGCTGAGTCTGCTGGCGGAGTTGCTTCCACAACGCAGCGATATCGACAAGAGCGCTGTGCGCCGCATCGAATACGGCAAGAGCGCGCGCAAGGTGATCCTCATGGAGCTCGCGGATGAGCAGCTGGCGACTGCGCTGCTGGAGAAGCTGCACAACCAGCCCTGTGCGCTCATCACACAGCGCGTACTCTACGTCGAGTATGCGATACACCGCAAGACGAAAGAGGCTCGCGACAGCTTCCTGCGCGTCGCCAACATCTCGCGCATCCGCGCGCTCGAGGACCCGTCAGACCGCATCCCGGGGCTCGTCATCCTCCCGGAGTTCATCACACACGACGAAGAGCAAGAGCTGCTCACGCTGTTTGAACGCGACGGCGGCGTCCACTGGAAGAACACGGTGAAGGCACGTCAGGTGCAGCATTTTGGGTACGAGTTCAGCTACGAGACGCGTCGCTGCGACGAGAACCAGCCGCTGGAGCCGATGCCTCCGGCGATGGACAAGCTCACCAAGCAGATTCCCGCGTCGATCATGGACACGCCGGACCAGATCACCGTGAACGAGTACAAGCCGGGCCAGGGCATCGCGTCGCACATTGACACCCACTCGGCGTTCACGAATGCGATCGCGTCGCTGAGTCTCGACAACGAGATCGTGATGGAGTTCCGCCACCCAGACGGGCGACTCGAGAGCGTGCTCTGCCAGCCGCGGTCGCTGTTGGTTATGACCGGAGCTTCGCGATACGAGTGGACGCACGCGATCCCGCCGCGTCTCTTTGACGTGATCGACAGCGAGCGCGTGGACCGCAAGCGCCGCGTGTCGATCACATTCCGCAAGGTGCAGTCGACAGATTGCACGTGCGACTTCCCGGTTCAATGCGACTCCAAGGAGATTCATGGCAGCTCGGAATCCCAGTCCGAGTCAGTGATCACGAAGAACGAGAAGCTCTTCCCCACTCACGTAGAGCAGCAGTACGTGCACGAGTTCTACGAGACCGTGGCGACCCATTTCAGCAGCACGCGGTACAATCCGTGGCCGCGCGTGGCCGAGTTTGTACGGTCACTCGAACCAGGTTCATTGATCGCTGACATCGGGTGTGGCAATGGCAAATACATGAAGTGCGTGAGTGCTCAGAGCGCGGTGATCGGCGGCGACCGAAGCTCCAACCTGGCGACGATCTGTCGCGACAGCGGACTGAACGTGATGGTGTGCGACGCGATGACCGTGCCGATCCGCTCGAGCTCGTGTGACGCCGCGCTCTCGATCGCCGTGCTACACCACCTGAGCACGCTGCACCATCGGCTCGCGGCCGTGAAGGAGCTTATCCGCGTGCTGCGCGTGGGCGGCCGGGGCGTAATCTACGCCTGGGCTCACGAGCAGAAGACGAACTCGAAGCGCCAGTTTGACGAGCACAAGCAGGACTTTATGGTGCCGTGGAACTTGGACAAGCGGTTCGCGCAGCCAGCGAAGAATAAGGAAGCTGATGTTGAGCAGCAGCAGGTTGAAGAACTGCCCCAGGCAGCTGAAGAGAAGAAGCAGAAGAGCAAGACGGCCTCAGGGGCTAGTACTGCTGCTGCTAGTGTGAAGAGCGAGCCGATCGTCGTGCAGCGCTACTGCCACATGTTCAAAGAGGGCGAGCTGGAGCAATTGGTGGAGATGGTGGGCAACGCCCAAGTGGAGGACCACTACTACGACGAGTCCAACTGGGCGGTCGTGCTGCGACGAGTGAGCTGATTCAGTACCTTAGCTACAGTAGAGAGAGAGCGTGAGAACGTAGAGCTCCTCGTTCGTGAGTGTTTCTTCTTCCTCATCAATGCCAACTTAGAGCCAAGAACTCCAGTCTTAATTGCTACTGTTATAGCGATGCCTCAGACAAACATAGTTGCTGCTGGCTGGTTTTCCTGACTGCCATCTGAAGGACTCGGAGGCGCAGGGCCACCAACTGGAGACCTCACCCTCCTTCTATCGGCGTTGCTCGTACTCGTCCGAGTGCTGTTTCGACTGCTGAGTTTCCTATTTGGTGACGTCGCGAATGAGCTGGGACCGTTCTTCAACACTTTCCACATCTCTTCTCGACTCAGCTCTGCTGCTGCTACTGATCCTTCAGGACCCTCACTGTTACTTGGCTCCTTGCTTTTCTTCTTTAACCCTGAGTGATGATGGGCTTTGTTGAAAGCCAGGTAGTATGGAGTTGTCTCCCTGTCATTCGTGGAGGTGGGCATGACGGCAGCCTCGAGGAGCTCATCTGGTCCCAGACACTCTCGGTTCACGTGGCCCGCTGCGACCATGAACTTTACCAAGTCCCGGTGCTTCACGCACCCAAAATTGCTACGAGGCTTCGCGACCAAGTGTGCACTGTGGTTCTGGAGATCCACAGCAATGCCACCAGAAGATTTTGCTCTGAGAGTAGTGGTTTTGTGGTCGTAGGAGCCAGGTCCTCGTCGATAGGATTCTGTGATTGACGGGTCTCTCTCGAAGCGCTGGAAGGAGGCAACGCGGATGTTCGGAGACGAGAGTCGTCGGTCTAGTTTCTAAAAAGCACAGGAGGCGCGAGGCAGCGATTGTTAAGCTCTTCATATTTGAACTTCAAATACCCAAGAGTTTAGGATCAAATTGGTTGACTGGTCCTGGTTTCTGTATCTTACCTGCACACTGGCGTCAAGCTCCTTGTACGACTTCGCGAGCTCTTTGGAGAACTTTTCGACATCCAATCTCTGACGCTGCAGTTTGCTCTCACTGCGGACCCTCTGAAAGGCAGAGGAAGAACCGATTGTGTAAGTCAGGACGAGCCACACGACAGGTGACAAGTGATCCGGGTGTGCTTTGTAAACACATTTCCGTACCAAGACGAACCCCGAGGCGTGCTTGGTCTTGAATGGCGCTTCGGAGATCGTGCCATTGCCCAGGACACCAGCAATTGCAGTATCTAGACAGTACGTCCCAAGCCCAGGGTTGATGCACATGCTGCTACTTGTGTGCCTGCTCTCGTATCGGCGCCTTTCCTGGTTTCAAGTCAGTGAGCAAGTGCGGCATGTAAGCACAATCATGTTTCTCAGTGTCCATTCCATCGCAACGGGCGCAAAATGGTCACTCCTACCGAATCCATTTGCGAGATGTGCTTTGATGATTTGGGTGGCGCCTCAGTCTTGCACAAGGGGCTCATGGCTCCAGGATTGCAACTATTCTCACCACACGCTAGCATGTGGTCCATCAAGCCTTTACGGCGCTCCTTGCCGAACGAAAAATTGGTCGAGATCTTTTTCTGATTCACCTGCAAGTAACCAAGCAAGCAAACAAAGAGAATAAGGAGATTTAGCGTGAGTGTTTATGAGCTTTTGAGGTAGCAAACCATAAAATCAATGCAATACAGTAGTAAAAACCCACATCTTTGTCAACCTCGTAGCTCCCAGGACCCAGCGCCAGCCGCAACTTTGTCAGCAACACTTCGTCCGATCGCTGCTGCTCCTTTTTGAGCGGACTGATGTTTCTCCTCTGCTTCCGTCGTGAAATGGGTTGAGCGGATGCAACTTCGTCTCGAATTCGCTGGATGTCGTCCGCAGTGTACGCGTGCGGGAACTGGCCCTGGACCGAGGGCGAGTACTTCCAGGGACTTGGCGCTTGTTCTTTCAGACTCAGCACTGGCGGCTGGGCTGCCGAGGCCACAGCGGGAGTGATGGCGCGAGGGTTGTAGTGAGGATCGTGGTGGAGCCCGAAGCTGCCGTTCCTGTTGCTCACGTGCCGCGCTGGGAACGCTTGAAAGTGCTCGGGGGTCGTGTACGTGAGCGGACCCTAAGATTGTGCGTCAGATTAGGATACTTAGATGACGAAAGGAGGCTATTGAATCTATCGCTGAGGGAGGTACTAGGTGAACGTACAGGGTCTGCCTTGTGCTTGACGGTGTCGAGGAAGTGCCCGAAGCGCGCCTCGGAAGTCAGGAACGCCGCCATGGTTGTGACTCGGACTGATGGTTCGCGTCAATGGTCAGTCACTTTGACAGCCCTCGAGCCATTTCGTATTGGGGCATGATGAATTGAGAGCGTATCAGGATAAAAATACGATAGCATAGGATAACTGATATCAAAATGGACAATGAAGACATGAATGGCCGGGGTCTCGCTGGTGGCCATCGATTCATTAACCAGTGATGTTCTCTATCATAAGCATCTATAGGGTCTAAAAGTTGAGATGAACTCATCAGACTTGAAGTTTGTTTATCATAGACTCGACTTTTGTTTCCACATCACGACTCTCAAGGTTGCTCTGCTGCTGGACAACTTGCGTTGGGTTAACAGCATCGATGTTGCTGCTCTTCCTTTCACTGTCGAGGTGGACTTGCGCCTTTTTGTCTTCTTCTTCGTTGGCAACCTTGGCTTGTTTCCGTCGCGCTTTGCGCCCGACTTGGCTTTGCTTGCGCTGCATACGTGTAATGTCATGAAAGAACGGCCTCATCAGTACTCACTCTATGAACCTCTGCATCAACAATAAACAAAGGACAGATCAAACGCACCTGGGGTAGAGCGAGCCTTAGAGCTTTCGTCCAGTCGCCACCGGACTCTTCGAAGGCGATGAGCACTTCGATGACCGTGTTGACATTCAAGATGTGATCCAGACGCTCCGTGATGAACTCCTGGATGGGCAGGCGCGCCGTCGTGATCCCCGCACTCGAGGCAGCATTCAAAGTCGCACCCTATCCATTCAATTCAATCCGACGCATCAAGTACCAAGGTTCCAACCACGTATCAGATCAGGAGCTCAGAATACAGACCCAAGTACAGTAGATTTGAGTGCCACGTTGGTTTTGGTGCCACACCTTTTTTCTCGACTTGTCCACGATGCCGCCGATCACGTACGTCTTGGTCGCGTCCAGCGACGTGAGTACATTGGGCGAGTCTGGCGATAGATACACGATGCTCTCTGGTGCAGCGATCTTTGTGGCAAGGTGACGATGGACAGCAACATCCCCGCTGCTGCTGTTGTCACCAGTGTGCCAGTGCACGAGCCACTTGTCTGCGCTGAAGCGCTCGAGCGACTGCTTGAGCGCGGCACTACAGTTGAGGAAGTGGAGTTGGAAGGGCTTCTCCATTTGCTTCACGGCACCGTAGCTGAGCTTCATCTGTTTCGCTAGGCTGTGGACCTCCTATTAGCAAGTCGTAACAGATAGAGCATGAATACCAAAGCATTAGAAGTGCATTGCTAACGAGCTACGTCGTACTCTGACGCGTGCATGCGTACCTTTTCGTTCATGATGGCGTCAAAGCTCAGGTCGATGGCGATCCGCTGCACGCCACCGTCGCTTTCCACAGCACGCCGCATCTTCTCGGCCTTTGCGACCGCTTTGGCCTCTTCATCGAGCAGATACTGTCGTCGCTGCTCTGCGTAATGGTTCAACCGCCAATGTGAGGTGCTGTGAGGAATATTTGACCCACATTGCAATATTAACATGGATACATAGGCAATGGGGACATACCGACGGTCATGGAGTGCAGCATCTCGAAGCGCAATTTTTTCTTGCGCTCGCGCTCAGGCCGCTTCGGCTTTGGCTTCGCTGCTGCTGTTGCAACTGCAGCAGTAGCATCGGCCTCTTCCATTGCGCACTCGTCCATTTTGTTTTTGCGTGTCAGAGCAAAAGGCGCATGCCAATCAAAATCACAAGTTTGTACATCGTACTTAAACAAAACTGATCCTGATTCTGATGCACGCATCAACATGGAGCCGAGCAAAAGTCCTCATGAGCGTCGTCGTTGCTCTCTATCACAATGGCGCAAATAACAAATTCAAGGCTGGTTGGTATTTGGAATAGTAGTATGTGGTAGGCTGGCTGGTTGGTTGATGGTCGCTGAGTAAATGCGCACATAAAAAATCTTAGCTGTACTCGCACTAGTTCAGACACAGCGAGTTGGAACTTTGGTTCTTGGCTTCTTCTTCCCCTTGGCTTTCTTTGGTGACGACTGCGACCGTTGCTCCCTCTTAACCAAGCTCTCGGAAGAAGAACACAGACTTATAACAGAATGGCTGCGTGTCGGATAGGAAGTCTCGTTGGCGCGGCTGCCGTACTGACTCGAAGGCTTAGTCGAACTTCTCATTGAACGGCGTCGGGAAATCAAAGTCGTAGTCGCCGAGAATGTTCGACTCGCGGTTCTCGGAGGTCGTGGACGTGCCGAACGTGTGTTTGAGCCCCATGGACGGCAGCTTGATCTCGAGCTCGGCGACGCGCGTCATGGTCTCTGTAAGTAGCAGCATCGCTTCGTTGTACTGCTTCTCCTGGTCTGCCAGTCGGGTCAGCAACGTCTTGTTCTGGTCTTCGAGACCCGTGATCCGGCTCTGCAGCGCAGTGATCTCGGCGGATGAAGTCGGATCGCTCTCGATCATGCTCACCGTGGTTTCGCTGTTATAGCGGTCGACACTGCTGCTGGTGCGCGAGTTAAACATACTTGCGTTTCCAAGACGCGGTCGCGAGGCGGCAGCGTTCATACTGTAGCGAAGATTCGCCTGTGGACCCGGCACGGTCGACGGACGCCCCACTAAGCTCTGCGTGGATGTCGCTCGGCTCGAACGGTTCGGCTGCCCATTGGAGCTCACACTACCGGTGGTGTTTCGAAGCGACGAATTGCGGTCACGAGGGTCGGATGGGTTTCGCTGTGTGATTGTGGTGCCGGTAGTCGTGGAACTTGTGAAGCTCGGCGTTCGTCCCGCGGCAGCTGGAGCCGTGCCGATCGTACCACCAACTGGGATCGGGTCGCTGCGATAAATACGGTAGCAATCGCCACACGCAGATCGTTTCTTCGGATATGTCGGGAACATCACCTTGCCCGCGACGTGCTTCTTGCAGAGATACACTGCACAGCCCTTGCACTGGTATTTCTTGCGGAACATGGAGAATTTCTTGTAGCAAACTCCGCACACCGCGCTGTTGCCTTCACTCTCGTACATCGACGGCGTCAATGGCTGCTCGTGGTGGTGCGGCTCCTCATGGTGGTGGCGCTGCTGCTGTTGCTGCGACTGAGGTTGAACGCGACTCAATCGTCGAAACTCTGCATCCAGGTCGTCCATGTTTCCAGTCAATCGCGATGGCGCAGTGTTGTGCTGGAACTGGTCGAAGGATTGGAGTTGCTCGCCATAGTAGTCCGAGTTGTTACTAGCGCTGGCTCGGAAATTCCCATTTTGAGTACCGCTGGCACGGATACTCCCTGCTGCGTTCTGGTTGCTGTTGTTCTGGCTGCTGTTGTTCTGGTTGTTGTTGTTCTGGTTGTTGTTGCTGCCGATCATGCCAAACCCAGGCGCAGCGTCATTGCTGTTTGCGATAGTGATAAACGTCGTACCCGACGAGCTGGTACTCACAGTGGTCGTGTTCCGCCTGCCTGAAAAGGTTCGTTGGATCGGCCCAGGCTGCTGCGGAGGTGGCATCATCATGCTTTCGCGCAGCCGCTGACTCTGCACGGCGATTTCCCGCTTCGTGTCTTCATAGTCATTGTTCGTCGATTCCCGGTCCACCGTGAGGTCCAGGTAGTCCTGCTCGGCTTTCCGCAGCACCTCCATCGACTCTGCTGGCAAATTCACTTCCTTCGCAAGCATCAACGCGGTTTTCCCCGACGGCGTTCCTTCCAAGAGCGAACTGGGACGCGCTTGGCACAGCAAGCGCAGTGTTTCTTGGCCCACTCGCGCACGCACAGCGATGTGGAGCGGCAGGTACTGCGCGTTGTTCTTGGTCAGCACCGCTTCTGGCGACGCCTTCAGCAGTGCCTGGATCACACTCGACGGCACGTCGTCTTCAGTGCACGCCCAGTGCAGTGGCAGCATGCCGTGGTGGTCTTTGTGGCGCGCGAGTTGCGGCTCTTTCTGGAGACGCACGACGAGCGTTCCCCACTTGCCCATTTCGGCCAAGCGAATGCCTTCCTTGTAGTGCGGTCGCGCGGCGTCCTTCTTGATCTGGTTGCTGTTGCGCTGATCGTTCTCATCTTGGTCGTCGTCTTCGTGGTCCGTGCCGCCGTTACTGTTGAACACAGGAGACGAAGACGTCGACGACGTCTGCGTTTCTGCGAGCGAGCGGTTCTTGGTAAGCGACGCGCGGTTGCCCAGGATGTTCGAGTCGCGGCGCGAAGACGGATACGACGGTCGCGACACAGCAGTTGACGCCGTCGATGGCGCCGGAGACGATTGCTGCTGCTTGCCTACATTATTAACAGACGCCGCGGCGCCGCCGCTGTTGCTGGGTGGCACTTCTGTCAGCGGCATGTTCGAGTGGTGTTTCTCAGGTTATTTTTTCCCCCTACAGCAAAATGCGCGGTGATACCTCCCAGCTGGCGAGCGGATCTTGCGTTGTGCGCACGAGACGAGAGATCGCAGCAGAGTGAGAATCGAGAGCGAGAGAGGTGATCGGCGGATCGAGCGATCGATCGATCGACGTAGCGCGTGCGAGCGACAAGCGAGGGGTGACGGGCAAGAGGCAAGCGGCGTGCGTCCGTCGGTCCGTCGCGCGCTCGTCCGTTCGTTGTCGATGGGCTGTTCGCTTGGCTCTTGCACTACTTCCCGGTGGAATGCAGGCGTGTTGCCGTTTGTGCAGCTTGGATGTTCACATTTCGGACGGGGGTGGGTGGCAAACTTGATTGAACGGAGCGAGATCGGATAGAGAAGGGGATGATTTATAAGAGATGATGATTTGGTGGAAATAGCTATCAGGTCAATGAAAAGATGTATCGAATTTATAGGGAGATGTATTTTTACAGGCTGTATTTAGTGCTGGGAGCTTGGTGTGGGAGGGGGACACTTTGAGCCCATCTCTCCTGTGTTGCCCTTTTCTTGAAGTGAGTATAGCATACAACGCGTGTGTTATTTCAGAGGAGAGGATTATATCCCTCTGTAAATATATGAACCTTTATATTGATTATCAAACAAAGAAAAATCTCATTAGATGATCTTGTAATTTTCGTGTAAAGCTTTATTTTATCTGCTGCCATTACGAGAGGCTCATGTGGCAAACCCAATAGCCACTCTCCTGTCGTCGAAACAGTCATACCAATTGTCGTCGCCTCGACTGACTCTTTCTCCTATCCACGCCAGCACCACACTCAAGGTCACACATCATACCTTACAGATAGATCCCGACTACAACATTATTAGCAAATATGTCGATACTTGATATTCCAAATGAATTGTTTTGAAACGGAGTGATCTACACGTCGCCTTTGCAGCATCAAAATACACCTCTCCGCCGCCACTAGCGCACGCAATTGGTCTTGTCTGTCGACACTCTATCACGACGAAGGCGTCGGCGGCTTCAACGTGTATGCGCTCAAGAAGCTCAAGAAGCTGCTGAACCGCGCAAAAGGCGCTGGCGTCAGCGTGGACACTCATGGCTGCCATTACACATTTGCTGCATGACCAAAATGTGTCTGTCGTTGGGGCCGAGGAGAGGCAAGAGACGCACTCTGTATCCACTTGGGCTGTCCGTCTGTGCGTCACGCTGCTGCTGCTGCTGCTGCGGCCGACGGCCACCTGAACTTCTGAACTCTTGAACGCTTTGTTGATCTTACAGTACAGTACAACCGAGAGCTCAATTGACGAGCGGAACCGGCTCTACTGAGACAGCAATGCTGAATGGATGAATGGATGGATCACTTGCGCTACGTTGGCCATTTTGGTAAGCAGCAATGCAATGCGCTTTGTAATAGTGCACTGCTGGTGAATTTACAAGAGAAGCTATGTGCGGAAAGAGCTGCGCTGCGCTGATTCGCACATCGCGAGGTGATCTCAACCCGGATCTATTTGGCCAATGGTTGTGCACCCACATCTCATGTGAGCGCGTGTGCTCTGCTCTGCTCTACCTCCAGTCCACAATCCGCCTGTATGAAGGTATTTCACGTACAAGATCGTGTGGAGAGAAAACAAACAGCAGCAATGCCAACCGAGATGGCGAGGCGCATTACTAACACATGTTAGACGAACAAAAAAACGCAACCAGCCTGAAATACATCGGACATGTGCATCTGCCTCTTCATTACGCACACGATGGCCCACGTCTTGCTGCTGCTGTGTTGAGTGATCGCCATCTAGACGCCCCCAGGAAAGGAAGCTCACATTAGGTTGAAGAAGGATCAGAGACTGAAACTGGAGTGGCGACTATTACAGGGGAGAGATTTCATAAATGTAGCCATTTTCCTTTTCTTGACCAGAAATAGATTTGGATACGCATGCTATTCTTAGACATGGATCGGAATCGAATGATTGGCGTCCTTATTCTTGAACGCCTTGCAGGCCATGGCGCTTCGACTGGTCTTCTATTGGTCGCCGTGATGCACGGTATCCTCGTCGCTGTTTCATAAGATCGCTATGAGCGTGCTCTGATCCTTCACTGAAGGCAACAGAAACAATCAAGTTCACCTCTCTCTGGTGCGCGCACCCTGAGCTCATTTTCAAATTCGCATAGCACCAGCTTACCAAGCGACCAGCTCCCAAGGCAAGACACACAGCACGCGCAAGATGAGTGATCCGTTCGCCTCGCTTGACCCGATCCAGAAGCCCAAGACTGCTGCCGAGCGCGTGCTCACGTTGCCCGTGTACAACCACCCACCGCCAGGTGCACCAGTCGCTGCTGCGCCGTTCGGAGGCGGCAGCATGGGCGGCCACATGGGTGGATTGGGCATGGACATGGGTATGGGCGGCATCGCTCCAGGCATGGGCATGCACATGAACATGGGACTAAACATGGGCATGAACGGCGGTATGGGCGGCGGCAACAGCGGCATGGGCATGATGAGCATGGGCGGTGGTACCATGAATCCAGGCATGAACCCAGGTATGGGCGGCATAGGAATTAGCATGGGGCAGCACCAGCCAAACCCATTCCAGCAGCAGCAACAGCAGCCGGTCATGTACGACAACATCAAGAACCTGCTCCAGCAGAAGCCGAAAGCCCCTGCCGCGTTTGAAGACACAGCGTCCATGGATTTCTTGGAGAACCTCGGTGGCGTTAGCAGTAGTGCATTCGGTAGCGCCAAGACCAACAGTGGCTCGTTCCTTCCGTCCAGCAACCCGCAGGTGCGCGCCGCTGAGCCGACTTCTGCTGTGGCAGATCCTTTCGGAGGCGGTGCCAGTGGATTTGGCGCCTCGCCGACGGCAATCTCCGGTGATATCGGACTCAGTATCTTTGAGACTGGTGGCGGGAATGCGGCGTCGCCATCGTCAGCTTCAAGCACTACTGTTTCTACTACCAGTGGAGGAGGCAGCAAGTCGAGCGCGCTGGCAGATCGTCTGGCGAACGGACGACGCAGGACCCAGGAGATGCAGCGCTCACAGCTGCAGCTAAACGCGAATTCTTTTGCGCACTCGGGTGGCGGTGGTGCAGTGCCAAAGATCTCGCTCAAGGAGATGGCTGGACAGAGTACGTCAAAGGCTTCCACTAGTAACGGAATCTCGCTGGACGACTTCTCTTCCGGCGGTGGCAGCGGAGCTTTTGCGTCCTCGAAGACCTCGTCAGGTGACTTTGGCACCAGCGATCCATTTGGAGGCGGTGGCTTCAGCTCTGGAAGTGCGACGCCGCGCCAGAACAGCTTTGGTGGTACCCAGAGCCAAGAAGACTCGGGGTCAAGGCCAGTGGATGAGAACGACAACACGTTCTGGTAAAGACAAGCGATTCAGCATGCATCCCAACCTGCCCTTCATCATTTCCTTATCTAAAGCTTTAAATCACCAACAAGCAACCGCATTGAAATCCTAAACTTGATTCGAGCTGACTCGTTCGAATGGCAACCAAAGTTTCCCCACGGTATATTGAGAGGATCACGTATCTTGAAATGCGACCCCTGTATATAGTAGCATCTGAGCAGATGTCATGACATGCACCTAAGGTAGGCTGACATAGTCCCGCTACACACATCCACACACAAAGAATCGCCCTCGTTCACTTCATTGGATGGCGGCAACCACCATCCAGAATTTTTGCAAAACGCACTTGCACATCGCAGCTAGAAACTGGAAGTTTCGCGTCCGTTTTGCACCCGGATCCAGCATGTGCGAAGTTGGGCAGTAGGTCTTTGGTTGCTCTAATTATTGGAGAAGGCTCTAGCCTCCTATTTATACAAGGACGGCGGGAGGTTTCTCTCCTTCTCACCTACTTCTCGCGCTCTTTAGTCCCGCGACGCCTCTGTTCCTCGCCTCTCCTGCTGGCGTCATTTGAGAAGAAGAGAACCCTCCGCTACAGAAGAAGACGCCACTTGACCGAGTACAGTACAACAATGAATGACCCCTTCGCGATGCTCGATCCGATGACCAACTCCAAGCAGCCTCCCGTAGGCGGCAGCGCCAACTACGCGACGACCCCGATGAACTTTGGTCAGGCGCCAGGAGGTTTCCCCATGCAACAGCAAGCGTCGAACCCGTTTGGTGGTGGTGCTCCACAGCAACAGCAGCAGTTTGGAGGCGTGGTGGCGATGACCAACTCCCACATGCAGCCGCAACAGCAGCAGCAGATGCTCTACCCGCAGATGAACAACGGTGCCGCGTTCATGACTCAGCCTGGCCCCGCATCATTTTCAGGACTACCCCAGCAGCAGCCGATGGCTAGCAACCTATTCATGCAACAGCAACAACAGCCAGCAGTGCCATTCCTCACGCAGCCTATGAACAACAACAGCAACCCCTTTGGCGGTATGCAACAGCGGCAGCTTGATCCATTTGGGACCCAGATGAAAACTGGTGGTGGCGGCAACACGTTCATGCAGCCGCAGCTTCGACCCGCCGAGCCCACAGCGATGCCCCCGGCGCCACTGCGTCACTCGTCGTCGATCATCGTGGACTTTGATCCGTTCAGTCCGCGCGACAACACGCCGCGATCTCCCTTTGACTTCCCAGCCACAGCAGTAGCTCCGTCCAGTGGCGGTGGTGATAGCCGAACCAGTTCAGGGGATTTTAGCGACCGCAAGCGCCAAACACAGGAGGCACAGCGCTCGCAGCTCGGCTTCTCGCCCGACTCATTCAGCGCCGGTAGCGTGCCGAAGATCTCGCTCAAGGACCTAGCAAACCAGCCTGGCGGCTCCAACAATGTTGGCAAGAATGGCACGCAACAGCGCAACCAGAGCAACTCGTTCGACGACTCGCCTTTCTTCACGGACAACGATGACTCGTTCGCGGACCAGAACATGTTCGCCAACCTGGACGACGAGCCCGACAAGAACAAGAAAGACTGGGGTCAATTCGCCAAGAAGAAGGGTACGAATGTCAACGCAGCCGACGACGACGACGAGATCCCGCACGAGTGCGGCCCCCACGAGTATGACGTGACGTTCGAGACTGGCCGCAAGCTCGGCGTGCTCATGGAGCGCGTGGACGTCTGGGCCAAGCGCGACGACAAGCGCCAGGAGATTGCGGTCGTGAAGCTCGTGGTTGAAAACGGCGCGGCTGACCGAGTGGGCGTGACCACCGGCAGCTCCGTGATCGCGATTAATGCGCGGTCCGTGACCAAGGACTCGTACGCCGTGGTACTCGACATGATCAAGGCTGCGCCGCGACCTATGACCATCCGCTTCAAGCGCGGCACGGTCAACAAAGACACGACCCAGGGCAACGTGCTCACGAGAATATCAAGTACGTATTCTATGTATTGAAATTGGTGGTGGATGACGAACCAATTTCGACAAATTGTGGAATTTGGTTCTCACTCTATGACAATGTCTATGTCTGTTCTCTAGACGGCACATTCAGTGTCGGCAACCTCACCAAGGGCAATGCGAGCTGGACGGACAAGTATTTCGCATTCGGTGGCGCCAAGATGGACGTCCTGCAGCTCTTCGTCTCGCGCGCAGCCTACCACGAGGTACGGAGTCTCCTCTCATAATACCCCTACTCTGATTCTTTACGACATTGTTGAGATGTCTAAGTACCATGTTTCGTATATCATTGCTACCACCACCAGTGCGTCATCTCGCTCTACGAGAAGCGACCGGTACACACTCAGATCCAGTCGTTCCGCTTGTGCCGTGACCACAAGATCACGCCGATCAAGAGCAAGATCTACAAAGGGTACGGCAACCTGCACTACTTCTCGCTCAGCGTGCCATCGCTGCGTTTCATCGCGGCCAAGTTCGCGAGCGAGGACTACGAGACGCTCAAGAACCTCTGGTCCAACACGTACGACGCCATCGAGCGCAAGAAGCGCATGGGGTACTAACTAGCTGAGCAAAGTCTCGTGGTGGATACCAACCAAGGGTGATAAGGGTGTTTGAGCGCATTGCATTTGTTTTTCTAACTATCTCCAGTGTAATCTAAACAGAAATGCACTTACTGTCAGCATTGTCACGTGGGTTCATAGATCTGCCAAGTGTGTGTGTTAAAATCAAGTACAACCTGAGGCAACTTGATCTCGAAATGATGTTGCGATATTTTTCACGCGATCCGGCAGGTTGCTTTTGAGATCTTCCCAGTCCATTTGGGGACCGCATCTGAGCTGATGAAACGGATTGTTCTCTCGCTCACCGACTGGTTCAGATCGGATCGAGCCATTGCATTCACAACCCAAGCAGACAGCCAACTCTGTCTGCGTTGATTGTGTCGCTTGCACGTAGGGGTTTCGCTCGCTCGCTCACTATTTATACAGAGCCGAACATACGCGGCACACACCCACATCGCCGCGAGAGAAAAGAAAATAGCTCGCCCACTTTCTCTCCCCGCCTGCCCATTTCCACGCTCCGCTTGCTTCCGATCACACACAGAGTGGTCTACAATTAGTCCAGCTCGATAGGTGACTTCCTGCCCAGTGCATGCGTTCAGAGAGCGCACCTTGAGCCTGAAGACAGAAGCCAGCCATCCCATTTACGAAAAGGTCCGTCGTTCTACCTCGCTCGCTCGCTTCATTCATTTTTGGGTTCTCACTATCGCATTAACCATGGTTTTCCACATCACAGCCCGCGGCTCCAGCAGCACTCTGCAACCTCCACCCATCGAGTCTCCGCCGAATAACAACAGCAGCAGCAGTAGCGAAGAGAAGATCGCTCGCTCCAGCTCAGCCGCTACTTCTGGGAGATCGTCCTTCTCCAAGACCGCGTACCCTCCTCCACAAGCTCGCTCCGTGTTCTCGCTCGACCCAGCGACACCGCCTTCCAAGATGAACCACCTTCTACAGGTAGCTCGACGCACGGGCAAGTCCGCCGTGGGCTTCAAGATCCAGCTGGTTATCCACCGCATGAACGCCCACCTGAGCAACTTCAACGGCGCGGACCTGGTCGCGGTCATGACGCGCCACAAGAAGAAAGCCGTGACCAAGAGCGCGCCATATCAGAACTCCTCGAAGGAGGTGGTCTGGGGCGACATCCTGCCGTTCTCCTGCACGCTGTACATGGCGAAGACGGGACTCTTCCAGGCCAAGATGTTTCAGATCCACATCTATGACACGCGCAACGACCAGAACATCGCCACGTTCGAGTTCAACCTCGCGGAGCTCGTGCCGAGCGACAAGGACTCGGGCAAGGAGACCATCACAGTGGCGACCTCCAAGTGCCAGGACCCGCGCGCTTCGCTCTCGCTCACGGTGATCAGCTCACGAGTGCTGCATTTGCGCGGAGGGGGCCACAGCGAGCGTCAGGAGGCCTCGGAGATGTCCTTTGACGGCAGCCGCAGCGAGCTGTCGTCCGTGTGTACGCTTGAGAGCCGCACGTCGGCAGCCTCGAGCCACTACCAACACAGCAAGTCCCCTTCTGGCGGACCAACGCGCAGCAAGAGCCCTGAGAGCGCCAAGACGAACGGACTGCGCGGCGCGTTCCCCGCCGTGAACGAAGACGGGATCAACCTGCAGGAGAACGAGAACGGCTCGTCTGAGTCCAAGCAAAGTAAGCACCAGCAGGAGCTCGTGCGCACGATCCAGGACCTGGAGAACCAGTTGCGGCAGAGCGAGAGCGCCAACGTGCAGCTCGAGAAGGAATCCGATCTGAAAGACTTGAAGATCGAGCAGCTCCAGAGTACAAACGAGGAGCTCAGCGAGCAGATTGAGAGCTTGAAGAGCCAGCTGAAGACAGCTTCGCTTGGTAGAAGCAGAACGGACACTAGCAGCAGTGACACAGACGGCGTCATGCAGGTGGATTTCATTCAGTACATGTCATTGAAAGAAGAGCACGACAAGCTCAAGGAGCAGATCGAGGAGCTACAAAAGCACAGCTCCAAGCCGGCGGCTAATGACTCCACTGTCTCGAAGAACCACGTCGAAGAAGAGGAGGAGGACAGCGACGATGATAAAAGCTCCGAGGCGTCGTCTGCGAACGAGTACATGGACGCCCAGGAACCACATCTCTTGGCGGAGATCAGCGAGCTCAAGCACTCGGTGTCGGCACTGAGCGGTGAGCGCGACGAGCTCAGGAGCACGATCTCGTCGCTCAAGAACGAGAACAAGCAGCTGCTGGTCCAGGTGGAAGACATGCAGGCCCAGACCCAGGAGCTGCTCAGCGAGGTCGACAAGAAGGACAAGGCGCTGATGCTGGCAGAGGCCGCGGCAGCGTTGCCTCCTTCCCCAGCTCCCGTAAACGACATCGAAGCCTCGAGTGAGACCGACGACCAGGAGGTACAACTCAGTGAAGTCAAAATAGAGAACGAGAAGCTCGTGCACCAACTGCACCAGCTGGACTTTGTGGTCACCAAGCTCAAGGATGAGAAGTCCAGTCTGTTGGGCAAACTGGAGCACGCCGAGTCGGCGAACGCGCGCGCGCGCCAGGACATCGAGAGCGCGCAGCAGACGATCGAGCAACTCCATGGCGAGAAAGAGAACCTCGCGGGAAAACTGCACAGCGCCGAGGAGGCCCACGAGCGCGCCAAGAGAGAGATCGACAGCGCCGAGCTCACGATCGCTGAGCTGCGCGAGCAAGTGCAGGAGATCTCGGCGCAGCTGATGGCCACGCAGCAGGACCTGCACACGCTCAAGCACGAAGAGCTCGCTGCGAGCGTCGCAGCGACCGCGGTGGCGGTGACGAAGAACCAGGACCTTCAGGAGCGCTGGCACGAGCTGCGCCAGCAGAATGAAGAGCTGCAGGCCCGAGTGGAGGAGCTCGAGGAGAAGCTCGCGCAGACCGAAGCCAACGAAGAGGCGAAAGAGGCCGAGCTGCAGCGCCAGGTGTACGATCTCAAGCAGGAGACCGAGACGCTGCGTGAAGAACTCGAGCAGCTGCGCGTATCCAAGCAGCAGGCGGAGGGCGAGCTGCTAGAGCGCACGACCGCGCTCAAGGATGTGCTGGAGAGCCAGCGACGACTCACGATCGGCCACGAAGAGGAGCTCACGCAGCTCGCCATGAGCAACGAAGAAATGCATGCGCGCGTGGGCGAGAAGACTGAGCAGGTGCAGGTGGTGACTGAGGAGTGGAAGAAGAGAGTGGACATGCTTGAGCAGGAGAACGACTACTTCCAGCGCGAGCTCATCGACAGCAAGATGAAGCTCGCGGAGATCACGCAACAGAACGACGAGCTCTCGACGCAGAACAAGAAGATGGAGAAATCGATCGTCGAGATGAAGATCCAAGCCGCCGAGAAGGAGCTCAAGAAGGATAAGAAGAAGTAGCTGACGGCTTACGGATTGAATGATATACCACGGTAGGATTTACATGGATCAGTGCGAGATTGGCTAGAACTCGAAAATAGTACTACTATTAGATAGCAGGAGGTCATATCTAGGAACTGGAGCAGGAAGTCCTGTATTACTCCTACCTGAAAGTATTATTTGTGTAAAAGCCTCTGCGATATAGCACATGAACGAGTACAGTACTTCTAACCAACCCAGCCTCACGAAGCACTATGATACTTAGAGCCCTACAGCGCACAGCACCGTCAGGTTGGGAAGTTAGTTCGTAGAGCACATTGTGCTACCACCAAGTGCGAAAAAGGAGTTCATTTGTTGCCAGCAATTTGTTGTATTCGTGAAACGGAAACTGCTTTTTGTCATGGCAGGACGATTTAGCAGGACTAACAGAAGGATATTTTGAACTCATTCAGTAAAATTGTAGATAGCAATCGAGATCATTTAGAATTTCTAGCCTCTTGCAAAAAGCTCCAGCTGCAGTGGAAGCAATGGGGAGCCGCAGCTTCGGGTTGTCTCGCGGAACGGACACACCCAGTCCGCCTTCGACGCCGAACACTGAATGCGTACCATTGTTCGCGAGCTATGAACCAGCTTCGCACGTTGCGTTGCGCAAGCATACTGTCTT
Source organism: Globisporangium cylindrosporum (assembly GCA_038050675.1). Lineage (NCBI taxonomy): Eukaryota > Oomycota > Peronosporomycetes > Pythiales > Pythiaceae > Globisporangium > Globisporangium cylindrosporum. Next base: position 44,537 of record JALBZD010000097.1, read on the forward strand.
CCTCATAGTCGTTCCACCGCTCGAGCAGTGAAACGCCACAATCGCCAGTTTGTCTGAGTTTAGAAAAGTAATCTTGAACGATTTGAAGCTGATATTGGCTTTGGTGCGCGTGTAGAAATCCTTCCCCAGGATCATCTCGTCGTCGCTGCCTTCCATTAAGGGAGCGTCCCACGGGATCACTTGATTGTACTTCGTCACCGTAACAAAGCGCCAGATACCTTCAACATGGAAAGGTACGTCACTCAGTCCATAGACGATGTCCATTCTCTGTCGAATGTCCAACTTGGCGCTCCAGCTCGTCAAGTTATAGAGCACGCTGCTCCAGTGTCCACATTAACACGGAGCTGACGACCACGTTTAGTGACAACCATCGTTGGCAGGTCGTCAAGATCGATCGCTCTAATCCGCACTGCACAGACTCTCGCTTTCCGATCTGCTTCTTTCTCTGTTAGAATCACTGTTGGCTTATCTTCATTCATTTGTCCGCGGAGCAGCATGTTCACGTGTGATGTTGTTGCTTTCCTCACAGCTCCGCTTACGATGCCGCTTCGAGCCTCAGAGCCTCCAGGGTTCGAGTTTGCTCCGCCTACACCTGCGACTCGTTGCCTGGCTCGCTCTTCTCGTTGATCGCCAGCATGACGCGCTGCGGACACATACGTAGTAGTGTCCCAAGGCATTCCACACGTGGCAGCGCAGCTTCGCCTTCAGTTCAGTGAGTTACTTTTGATGCTGGTCTGGCGTCTCGCTCGGGCGACCTCTCTTTCACAGCGGGGCTGCATCAGCCTGTGTCTCCGTGGTCGATGCCTTCCATGAATGATACCATGAGCATCTAATGCCCGTTCCGCTCGCAAGGGTGCGTCGATAGCCTTTGGATCGAAGTCCTTGACCTTGATGTTATAGTACTGCAAGTACTCATCTCATTCTTGGACTCGTCGCCACTGCTACTCGCTTTTATCGTAGCACGAAGGATCTCCACCTACTGGTTGGTCGTTGCAAAGCTTCCGGACACAGCCGCAGGAGGAGATGACGTCGCAGTTGCGGGCATGGTGTGGCAATCAACGGTGTGCTGCCACCGGTTCTGTCACTGCCCACTTGCGCTCCATGAGCTCGTAGCGACGTTCACCATTCAAAGACAAACTCACGTGCCAAAGACAATGTGTGTCTGGTTTAGCTTGCTCTTGACGGCGCTAATTCTCGGTTGATTCCTACAGAGAAGCGATGACGGCGCTCACTTCTCGGGTTGTTATCCTGCTGGGTTTGCGATCGTCCATATTGCATCTTCAACTTAGATTCGCTCACTGGATTCCCTCACTCTCTTCTTTTTCCACAAGCATACTGCAAGTCGCTCCACTGAGTTCTCGGTGCTCCGCTGTCACTCGTGTGGACTTCGAAGCTCTATTCCAATCCAGGGGCTACTCAACTCTACTTAGGAGGTTGTGAGCTCTTAATAACACCCTCAATCCGTCGAATTCCAATTCAAAGTGGCCAATATCTGAGTGAGTATTTTACACAAAAAAGTAGCAGCAACATCTGCACATTCCATATGTGTTGCTGCTACTTCTGCGAGGTAAAATTACGGCTACTTCAGTTGCGTTATCAAAGTTGTGCACCTTTATTTCTATGAATGCAACTGTAGGAACATTGAAAGGTACTAAGTTGCGCTATCATAAAGTTGCGCAACCCCCTTCAATCCTTCAATCCCTCCTTCTTTCACAAAGAAAAGAACGCCGTGTCAAAATCGAAGCGTGTAAAGCGTCATGAACCGCGACGGCGAAGGCGATGACGCCAGTAGCTCTACCATGTACGACGACAGAGAAGGAGACGAGCAGCAGGTGCAGGAGCAAGAGCAGGAGCAGACGCTGGGCGTGCTGCTGCTCCGAACGCCCACGCCCGAGGTGCCGCCCTCCCAGTCGTTCAGCGTAGAGCTCTTTGCGCCGCCGAACACGCAGGAGCTCTCAGGTGAGCCGTCTTCCAGCGCGGGCAATGTGACGACAGCGACCACCGAGAGCCACCAAGAGCAGCAAGAGGTGCAGGAAGATCAAGACGCCGAGATGAACGAGAACGTGATCCACGTGCGCGAGATCCTGGACGACATGCTGCGCACCGAGAGCTCGGCCAGCTCGGTCGGATCTCTCAGCAGTGAGAAAGATCGCGAAGAGAAAGAGCGGCTTCAGATGTACCAGCTGCGCTGTTGCGTGATCGACGACGAAAATCTAGAAGAGCTGGAGAAATTGCCCAAGCGCATGTGTGCGTACGAGTTCAAGCCTGGCGACATCGCGTGGAATTGCCGCGTCTGCCAGGTATGACTTGGATACAAAAATGCGCAGCATGCATTTGTTTGTGTATCTTTTGGGAGAGCGAGTATGGTGACGGTGGCTGTGGTGGGAATGACGTGTTTGCAGGTTGACGAGACGTGCGTGATGTGCAACGACTGCTTTATTTCGAGCGACCACGACGACCACGAGGTGTTTTTCTATTACACGCAAAGCGGCGGGTGCTGCGACTGCGGAGACACGGAGGCCTGGGCGGCCGAAGGCTTCTGCACGAGCCACAAGGTGCGTTGTCATCATGCTCTATTTGCTGGTCTTCATATGCCTATGGGTATCTCGATTAGCACTGTAAGCTTGCACAGGTTTTTAACATGATCTCTTTGTTCGCTCACCAAAAAATGCATCAGGGAGCGCAAGACGCGGATCCATTGCGTTTCTTGCCACACGACATCTTGGTGAACTCGCGCGCATGCATTGGCGAAGTCATGAAGGTGGTGATGAGCACCATCGAGGAAGCGCGCTTTGCGCACGTACTGGACGAGTCCGGTGTCAAGAAAGTCCAACAGAAGCTTGCAAATGCATCACCCGACGCGCGCTACTGTGTCGTCGTGCACTACAATGAGTACCTGAGCAGCCAGGAATTCACCACAGCGCTGAGTCTGGCACACCCGATGCTGCCCGTACGTAACTTAAAGTTTGGCTGTGTTAGAATTGTTGCACTGCTTGCTGACTCGCACTTTTTGTTGACTCAAAAACAGTTTCAGATGAAGAAGCTGGAGGAGATCATTAGCCAGCGACAGGGGATCGTGCGCACAAAGGCGACGCGCGAGCAGGCGACGGAGCTGGCGGAGGCACTCTTCGCGCACGGCATCTACTCGTCGATCGTGTCGAACGACTACGTCGCGAAGCTTCAGGTCATGAACTCGCTGCTCCACTGGCTCGTGTCCATGGCGAATCTGTCGGATGGAATCTGTCGCTTGATCTGCGAACAGGTACGCTTTATAGGCGCATCCTGTTATTGCGTATGGGGTAAACAATGTGCTAATGTTGACGAGATGCGTTTTGTTTATGTTTCGCTGTAGTTTATCTTACACGGAGACCAGAAAGAACCACCAGCAGCTTCAGATGGATCGCCATCCTCTGAGCCACCAAAGTACCCAACGCTCGGTGCAGTCATTCTCGCCGACGCGTTCTTGCCGAAAAGCGGGAGCGACGCGCTCCACAGTCTGCTGATGGCGCTGCTCGCAGATCCCATTTTCAAGAAATCGTTTGCGATCGCGTTCACGTCGTCATATCCGCAGCTGTACCGAGAACATGTTGCGGGCGTCGGCAGCGTGACCTCAACGATCCTCACGTTTGGAGTCCAGTTCTTCAACCGCGCGAGCTTTGTGAAGCTGCTCGCCTCGGAGTACGAGCTGCTGGAAGTGATCACGGGAACGATCCTGGAGACGCTGCGCAGAAGGCCCAAGAATGACTTGATGGAGATCCCATTTGATGGGAACTGGGACAGCTTGGCGTGTGTGCTGCACCCCGAGAAGGTGAATGAAGTCAGCGTGTGGGATCTTTTTGCGCTCGCAATCCAGAGACTCGACGAGTCGACGCTTCAGCATGTAGACCTGAGTGCGATGGAACAGGAAGCGCAGGCGCTGGGCTTGGTCGTGCGCAAAGCGAGCCAGCCGTCTAGGTTCCTGCGATTGCCTCCTGACACAGAGATCCCTGGCAAGTGCGAACTGGACGTGAACTCGCCCGTATTCCTTCATCGACGATACCTGTGTGGTCTCTTGGATCTGCGCTACGCGCTCCAGATCGAAGGCGTCTCGGAAGCTTTTGTTTCTGAGAAGAACGGGTCGAGATACGCCGCGTACCTGCTGTATTTGTCGTACGTCCAGGGCATCGGCGCAGAGGTGCGGCGCATTGGTGATCACGTTGAGACCGAGTCGCGCGCGTGGCTGTTTGCCGTCGAGTTTGCATCAACGGTATCGGACGAGTTTACGCTCATTGTGCTGAACGCGTTCAAGAACTCGGAAGCGCACGGAGGACGACCGCGCTCGCCCGCGCAGCTCCAGGACTTGATCACGAAGATCGCGAAACCCATCTTTGAAGCATACTACTTTTGGCTCGCGTCGTCACGCAAGTACTTCCCGCCAGTGGACTTCATGGTGGGCGACACGTTGCGTGTGGATCAAGTGGAAACGTCCGTGTCATGCCATTTCCCATTGCATCGCACGATCGCGCAGCTTGTGCGTACGCTGAGCAACTCACCGCTGGGTCTCGATCTGTTTTACCAGCTGCTTCGTACGCCTGCGGACAAGCCCGACCAATCGCTGTGGGTTCACGACTATGATAGCCCCATTGGCTTTTGGCACCGCGTGCATCTAATTGAGCCAGTGCTACAGGCGATCGTGTGGGACGCGCAGGTGCACTCGGGCATGTGGGTGCGCAACGGGTCGTCTGTGATCAGTCACAGCATGAACTACGGCGAACCGCCGTTCTGTACGCGCTTCCGAGACGTTGACCTGTTACTGCTGCAGTTTGGTTTCCACTTTATGCGCGTGGACTGGATGATGTCGTCGATTACCACTCGATTCGACATTGAAGAATGGTTTGAAGCGGAATCGCCCGAGCCAATGACCGAGTTGATGGTGACCGAGTGTCTGACACTGCTCTGCCATTTGGCGTCGGAGCTGCCGCCAAAAGTGTCATCCGAGGATCCGCTGCGCAGCTTGACGCCATACTTGCGACGCGAGATCGTGCAGCGGCTCTGCGTGGGTCCGTGCGCTCATAGCGATCTGTCAAAGATCACGACCGAGTTCTTTCTCGCGCATGAGAACCTGTTCCCGAACAATTTCTCCAGTGGCACCGTTCTGGACCAGATCCTGAAAGAGCTTTGCGTACCGCCTTCGAGTGCGTCGGCACTTGGCGGCGGCGATCCAGCGGGAGGCAAGTTCCAGTACCGACTAAAGACCGAGCTGTTCGCCGAGTACAACCCGACGTTCATCCATTTGTCGCGCAAGCAGCACGAGTTCGCGCACGAGAACTGGTTCCAGCAGCGCCTGCGCTCGTCGAAAGCCCGCGAAGCGCAGCAAGAGGACGGAAGCCCGAACAACACGCACTCGTCGTGGTTGGACTTCCCGATGGTGAACACTTTCCTGCCTTGCCCGAAAGGATTCCGAATCACGCGAGTCTCAATTCTCCACGCGGATGCGCGCCGACTGGTGTACGAAGCGTTCTGGAAAGCGACAAAGGACCCGCACAGCAGCTTGAGCCTGCTCTCGCGCGCAGTGCATTTGTTCACGCTGCAGCTCTACGTGATTGAAGAAGTGCGATACGTTGCCTCGATGCCGGTGGGGGTTGAGTCGGATAAATCGTATTTGGAGGAAGCGACCAAGCTGGTCGAAAGCTTTGTGGAGTGGGTCACAAGTGAGCAACCGAGTGTGTACCACTACGCCGAGTCGCGCCCTCCGATTCTCGACCTGCTGCTGAAGCTGAATCCGTGGTCGGTGTCCAGCGGTGGTGAAGGGATGGTGACGTTGGACGGCGACCAGAAGCACGAGATTGGGCGAGGCGTGGACTGGCTGCTGCACCGACTGTCGCGCATCGACGACGGGTGCCGCGACTTGATCCTCAAGTATCAACTGACGCAGAAAGCGTCGAAAGAGGAAGAAGACCGGAAACTGAAGCTCGCGCAGCGCCGAAAAGAGGCGCAGATGCGAGCCATGCTGCAGATGCAGCGCCAGCAAGCCGCGTTCGCCGAGCAGATGAAGTCGATGATGGGCGACGGCGCGCGTACCGGTGGTGAAGACGACGAGGAGGCGGATGCTCCCGCTGCGACACAGGCAGCTGAAGCAAACACGACAGCCTCTGCAGATGCTGGAGGGGACATTGACATGGGCGGCGACGATGCAGCTGCGCAGAACGAAGACAATGCGCTCCCAGAGTGCGCAATGTGCCACTCTGTGGACTCGGAAGACAGTTTCATGTGCTACATTGGCTTTGCGCAGTGCTCGCCCGTGTTCTCTCGACTGAACGGTGGTAACCAAGGGCGGTTTTTGAGTACGCCGATCGACGAGATGCACGTTGGTGAAGATGTCCCGATCCACGTGCGTTTGTGCGGCCACTCAGTGCACCATACGTGCTGGGAGTCGTACCACCAGTCGCAGTTCCAGCGAGCGATCACTGGTGGCCACCATCGCCACGCGTTGAATGCGGTCGACGTCACGAAGAACGAGTTCTTGTGTCCGCTGTGCAAGTCCATCTCAAATGTGCTGATCCCGACCACTGCGAATGAGATGAACGATGCGTCTTCTGCCTCAGAGGACTCGGAGATGACAGATGCTCACTCACAATCATCGTCATCTGCTAATGGGTTGACAGACTGGCTGGTCGCGAACGGCAAAGTCAAAGAAGAGAATGAAGACGATGGCGTCGCGGATGAATCCGAGCAAAAGGCAGAGTTCTCAGCCGCAGAATCAGCAGCTCCAATCGTGAGATGGGGCGACAATACGCCGCAGAAGCGATGGCTGGAGCAGGGATTGTCATCGCTGTGCATGGCGATCCACCGCGTCGCGTGTGGTGCAATGCAACAGTCTCGACCAGAGCGATACACGACGTCGGGATGCAACGCGCTCTATCACACACTGTTGTGCACGTTCCTCAGCACGCAGGAGAACGACCAAATCAAGCCCGAGCAGCGGCTGCTGCAGGCCATGCGCTTCTTGCCGCAGATGCTGGATCAGGTGGCGCGACCCAAACCGTGGGCTGACACCTCTGCAAATGGAATTCGCGAGCAAATCTGCCACTTGCTCTACTATGGCGGCTCGGACGTGCTGAAGGATGGCTCGATCGTGCTTGAAACCGAGCACCCGAGCACACAGACGCAAACCCGCAAGCAGAGTCAGTGGGGGAAAGTGCGCTGTCCAGCCAAGCCACTGCTGCTCAACCATTTGGGGAGTGTGCTCGCAAAGGGTTTTCTGCTGGCGCGTAATGAGCAGGAAGCTGTGTACATCTGCCGCTTGGCAGTGCTCGCGCGCGTGGTGCAGACGCTCATGTGGTACGCGGTGACGCGCAACGAAGAGTTTACGGACAGTATGGCGGAGAACCTCGAGTACTCGGAGGAGAACGTGAAGTTCTTCATCGAGAGTTTCTTTGAAGATTCACACGCGACTAGCGAGGACAGCGCTGCTGACCAGCTGGTGGCATTGTTGAATGTCCTGACGTCGCCATGCTCGATAACTTTCCCGCATGTCCTGAATCCTGTTGCGGACAAGAAGAAACTGCTGAACATCGTGGCGTGCGAGGTCGTTCCAATGGTGCGCGTGGCGGTCTTCCTGTTGAAGTCTCGCCCACCACATGCGCTGCCGGCGATGGCGAAGCCATCGGGGATCACGTCGCACGACGTTTGCGACCACGGATTCATCAAAGTGGGTACGCTGTTGCCTGCGGATTCAGAGTTGCGACCGATCCTGACAAGATGGGTTGAGCGGTTCCAGGCGGCGTATGAAGAGATGAACGACTCGCATGGGATCTTGCAGCAATGGCTCACTGGCGCGAACGCCGACAAGCCGCCGTCGAAGTCGTTGAGTCTGACGAATGTACTCGGCCGCGACCTGCACACAATGCACTCGACGATCTCGCTCTTCGCGTCGGGGTCGAGTCGCACGCGATACCTGCGCTCGCTGCCTCGCGCGTACGTGAAGTTCTACTCGGAGCTCGCGAAGCGCAAATGTGAGTCGTGCAACCAGTTCCCTGCGCGACCCGCAGTGTGTTTGCTCTGTGGCGCTCTGCTATGTGCCGCAAACACGTGTCCGTCGCTCAAGACCGAGAACGGGTACCGCGAGGAATCAAACCCAGGTGCGTGCACTGTCCACGCGAAGAAATGCGGTCGCGGCAGTGGCATGTTCCTGCTTGTCCTGGAAGGCGCCGTGCTGCTCGTGTACTGGAAACTGTCGGCGTACGTGGGCAGTCTGTACGTGGACGAGTACGGCGAGGAGTTTGGCGAGCGCAATCGCGAGCTGAACAAGGGGCGTCCGCTGTATTTAAACGAAGAGCGACGCGAGCGTCTGCTTCGTCTGTGGCTGCGTCACGAGATCCCGTATGAGGTTGTGAAAATCCAGAACAGCTCGGAGCGCGTGATCCGTAATAGCCATTACTAAGAAGGAGGACGATAGTGAAATGAGTGCGTGCGTGAGTGGTAGTAGAGCTGAGACGATGACCCGAAGCAGTCGGTCGGATGCAGCAAGTGAGTGCAAAGTGCATGGGAGAAGCAGGCAGCTTTTTAAAATGAAAGACAGAATAAAGAGCACAAGCACACACCTAGGACCAGCAGTGATCACTGGGGTCAGATTGTCTACATTTACCAGTATTCGTTTGGATTATCTCAGTTGACTACACCTGATGCAGGCGAACTCGTTTACAAAGCCCTGGCGCTGCTCGTTCTCATCGCAGGGCTTGCGATAGAAAACTTCATAATTTTTTGTGTTGGATGTGAGGCTAGCCTCACTCCAGTTCATCGATCCTAAACAAAACAACACGAGTGGGAGGACATCACTCTATCACCCATCCATACCATAAGCCTACAGACTTACCGTTGATGCGCACATTGTCATCAATGATGCAAACTGGCACCACAGAAAACACATGAAGTAAACGCAATAACAAATAAAGTAAGCGCATTGATCACCTTGTTGTGGAGCACGCCCGAGTTCGATGTGAGGCACGTGATGTTGCGGACCGAGTGGAGCTCAGTGATCTTCGGCGAGCCCCCTTGGTCCTTCCTCGGATCGGCGAGCACTCGCTGCCACGTCACTTCTGGTCAGCGCCCTCAACGCCATAGCGAAATAAAAAAAGTAAGAGACACAGATCAGAGGGCCTCAGACAGCCATGTGCATGTATAGACACGTAAAAATTCTGACCTCATCACTCATGAAGATATAGACGCACACGTCGATCGTCTTCCGCACCAACCCGATCAATCAGAGGAGAATAACCGAGGCGTCGGCGCGAAGGTTGGCACGGAAGAAAAGGGACAGCGGAGCCTAGCTTGGTCTTTCCTTGAGCACCTGTACAGCTGAAGGGAGAAGCATGAAGAGAAGAGAGAAGGATTTATGATGAGCTTCCATGTTGAAGCGCTCATAATGTAGGGACTCCGATGAATCCGAAAGGTTCATTTACTCTGTTTTCGTGCAATAACCTCGTAAAATTCACTATCTAGAAACTATTTAAATCTGTACCAAAATACCGCCCATAGTGACGAAAGTGAATAGTATGGCGTTTTGTATGCCTTCCTATATGAGGGCAATTTTGTCACTCGCGAACTTATTAACGTACAAACTAGCAATAGCAGCGAGTCGATATAAATGAGTAGTTCGTGGAATTATGTTTGGGGATAAACAAATGAATGCAGTAAAAAGTAAGTATTAATTTTGAGATAAATAAGAAACAACTATAAAAAATGTATTAATATACAAAATTCAAGTACTGTTTTAAAAAATGTTATAAATTGTTTATAATATATAGGCAGTTAAACGAAAATGTTAAATAAACAACTATTTTGTTAAACACATCCGCCGGCAAACATTTTGGAAAAGGGATAGGGCTCAATTTGTATTGAGTCTATAAATTAATATTGTTTAGCTTGTTGTGGGTTAGGGGCTGCAAGTTGAAGAAAAGTCAACAAAAAAGACAGTATAGTGAAATCAAAATGCTAGCAGCTCATAGTGAAATCAACATGTACAATGGTATAGGATCTGATTGGTCGAAACATATAAATTATTTTACTCTTTTTGTCAAATCAATTGCGCTCTATATTTGTGATAATTTCTACAAAACTGCATTCAAAACAACCAAAAATTACCAAAAAGAGCGCAAGCCCCCTCTATTTGTGCGGTGGTGGTCGGTCTGCCGCCGGCCACCACCGCACAAACACAACAGACCAAGTTCGCCACAAGCCCACCAGCCCCGGAGAGCCCATCTGCAAGCATGTTCGTGCGCGCCGCCCCCGTGAGCGCCATCGCCGCCCACGCGCGCGCCATGTCAGCGTCCGCCAAGGTCTGGATCAACAAGGACACCCGCGTCATCTGCCAGGGCTTCACCGGCAAGCAGGTACGAACGCTTTCTGTGAAGAGAAAGAGAGCAGAGGGGAAGGCGAATCTTTCCCATATAGGACGGACGAGTATGCAAGTAGCTCTCGTTCTTTTCTTTTACTCTCTCTCTCTTTCCGCTGCTATGTACGAAGGCATGGCGTCTCTGCTGCATGTTGTATGACACGGCGCCATGAGTACTAATGAACGTCCACGGATCGTATTATGCTGTGCAGGGAACGTTCCACTCGGAGCAAGCGATCGCGTACGGCACCAACATGGTCGGCGGTGTGACCCCAAAGAAGGGCGGCTCGACTCACTTGGGCCTGCCAGTGTACGACACCGTGCTGGAAGCCAAGAAGGCCACGAACGCCGACGCGTCCGTGATCTACGTGCCGCCTCCGTTCTGCGCGCAGGCGATCATCGACGCGATCGAGGCCGAGATCCCGCTCGTCGTTGCGATTACCGAGGGTATCCCACAGCAGGACATGGTCAAGGTCAAGTGGTACCTGAACCAGCAGAACAAGACCCGTCTCATCGGACCGAACTGCCCTGGTATCATCAAGCCGGGTGAGTGCAAGATGGGCATTATGCCTGGTCACATCCATACGAAGGGCAAGGTCGGCATTGTGTCGCGCTCGGGCACCTTGACCTACGAGGCCGTGGGCCAGACTACCGCGGTGGGCCTGGGCCAGTCGACGGTCATCGGTATCGGCGGTGACCCGTTCAACGGCACGAACTTCATCGACTGCCTGGAGCGCTTCACGAACGACCCAGAAACCGAAGGTATCATTATGATTGGTGAGATCGGCGGTTCCGCGGAGGAAGAGGCCGCCGAGTGGCTCATGGAGCACGGCGACCCGAACAAGCCAGTCGTGAGCTTCATCGCCGGTATCACCGCGCCTCCAGGCCGTCGCATGGGCCACGCCGGTGCGATTGTGTCGGGCGGCAAGGGCACGGCCGAGGGCAAGTTTGCAGCATTAGAGGCCGCTGGTGTCGCGGTCACGCGCTCGCCTGCTCGTCTCGGCGCCACACTGCTCGAGGAGTTCAAGAAACGCCAGTAAATTGCCGACCATACGTTCGCAATTCCCGCAAGAGCCAACATCATGCAGGAAGGTTTCCAGTAGGTGGTTTTGCGTGGAATGATGGATAACTGGATCAAAATGAGCTGTCGCGGATGTCTATCGATTGTAGCGCCTCAAGCGACTGGGAATAAGATCAGAAGCCAAGAGGGGTGGTAACGAAGAGAGATAACCAAATGTCAAACAAAAGCAATTACATGAATGGTGATGACAACTTGTTGGTTGGCCGATTGATTGACCAATTGATTCCTTGGTTCGTTAAATTAAATGCGGACGTCTTCGTACATCCACTTGTCGTCCTGCAGGTCGCGCGCTTTGCCCCGCAGCCCCGCGAGCGTCTCCTCCAGCAGCGCTATCCATCAAACAGCCAACCACATCGATAATGGGAAGTTAGAGCCAGCGATCGTCACTGGGACAACTGCAACATCAACATCTGGTGGACACGCACAAGGGTGGGGCACCCCGCCCATTGCTAGATTGGGACGTGCAGACGCACCGTTGCTCATGTCGCTCACGGCCACTTCATGGGACTTGCGCTTCTTCTCCAGCAAGATCATGTTTCGATACGCTAGTGACAGCAGCAGCAGTAACAGCGATACATATGCAGTCAAGTCGACCACGAGTCAGTCAGGAGGCAAATAATGGCACCCCGAAGACCTCAAAGCAACGTGGCGGACGCACTGTTGACGTTCGAGTGCGCGGACGATGCCGACTTCCAGCGCGTGTTACCGTGCAACTGCTGGGCGTTTCCAGAGGCGCTCATGTTGTTGTTGCTGCTGCTGGGAGCAGCGCTTGATGATGATGATGAGGACGACGTCGGCGGCGGGAGCGCGCTCATCCTCGTATTGCTGCTTGCGACGTTGGTGATGGATGAATTGCGCCAAAGTGCCTTTTCCAAGCATACGTAATAGTTACGGATAATAGTTATGATTACCAACAAATACCCGGACAAAGCTAATTTCACAAGCCTCATTTAAAAATATACAGCATGAATTACGGATAACCATAAGGCATTCCAGATACAACTACACACAGAAGTGCCGTAGATTGTTTCGTCAGCGGCCAACGAGCACGAGCCACTGGTTCCCCCTGCGGATACTTTTCCGGCCCGCCCCTTTGGCATGTATACAAGAAAAATCGCGCGCAAATAAATCGAAGAAGCAAAATGGAAATGCATTCCAGCAACAGCGCAGCGCTCATGGGCGACGCGGTGATGGCGGGCGACGCCACCGATACAGCAGGAGCGACAGTGGACAATAACGACAACGGCGGCGGCGCCGAGTCGAACGGCAGCAATGACGCGTCCGCCGCCGCGCGCCACCACAAACGCAAGCGCGTGGTGCTGTCGATCCACGAGAAGCAGCAGGTGCTGCAGCGCCTGGAGGAGGGCGAGCAGCCGCAGGTGATCGCGCGCTCGTACAACATCAGCCGCCAGCAGGTGTCCGACATCAAGAAGAACCGCGATCGCATCCTCTCGTTCTGCGTGGACGCCAAGCACGTGGCCAGTCTGCGGCGGAAGACGCTCAAGGCCACGTCCGAATACCACCCAGGCGTCGAACAGGAGCTCTACCGATGGATCGTGCGCCAGCGCATGCTGGGGAGAACGGTGCTCGCTGACGCACTCACGAACAAGACCACAGAGCTCTTTATGCAGTACTCGACCGCGGACGCGAGCGTGTCGTTCAAGACGATCATGAACTGGCTGCGCCACTTCAAGCGCGCGCACGGCATCAAGGCGCTCAACGAAGAGGAGATCGCCAAGCTCCCAGACCGCTTTGTGCCGTCGATGGACATGTCGGAAATATACTCGCACGATGTCAGCACCCAGCAACATCAGCATCAGCAACAGCACGTCGCCAATAGCAGTGGGAGCCCCTCAACGCTCATATCCCCGACGTTGTCGTCCGCTGGGACCAATGGCATGAGCATGAACCTGGCGCTGTCGATAACGCCCACGGCGCCATCATCCTCGACGATGCAAGTGAACGTGGACGACTACATCGGCGGCATGAGCAACATGCTGGGGCTCCACTCGACCGCTCAGCAGCTGCAACAGCACCAACTCCAACTGCAGCAGATTCAACACCAGCAGCAAGAGCAGCAGCAGCACCAGGAGAATGCGAGCGACTCGCTCGGAAGACACCCGCTCATCGGCGCAGTCGGCATGATCCACGACATCAACGCGCAGCTTTCATACTTTGAGCGGGAGATGGCGGTCAAGCTCGACTACCTGGACGCGCGCGTCGAGAAGCTCTGCTTCCTCGTGCTCCCGCCGCGCTTTGAAGGACAGGAATGATTGCAGAGGTCACTCGCCCTTGTCCTCTCTCTAGTAGCAGATTGAAAGCCTCCAGTGTGATTCCGTCGACTAGCTGAGGATGGAAAGAGGAACAACTGTGAACATCAAGAATTGGGCGTCGTCAGTATTTAAAAAAAACAGAATTTGAACAAAACTAAAGCGGTCACAGTTGTGAGAGAAAATGTCGGCGCGGTGACACGAATTGGGATAATGATACAGCGTGCTCTCTTGTTTGGTCTGGCTTGCCGGGTATATGAACAGCTAGCTACCTGCAGCATACTATGAGCTATCTATATGCGATAGGAGCTCTGATTGCCACCACCTCCAATCGTTTTACTGGGCGAGAGTGCTGAGATCCTCGACACTGGGGCTGCTGCTGCTGGGTTGTGTGGCGCTTTCTTCATAATCCCTCCTGTCGCTGATGTAGCTCCCTTGACGGTATTCGATGTTGCTACCCCCGCAGCACCTGGCAACCCTCGCGTCTGTGTCGTGAACCCGAGCTCGTCGATCGGCAGTCCGTACTCGCTCATCTTGAGCTCCATGGCGGTCACGAGTTCCTTTTGCAGCCGCGCGATGGCGCTCATCTCCTTCTCGAGCTCGCGCAGGTCGTGGTTCTTGTTCGCCATGATGTCTTCGAGCCGTCCTTTCACGCGGTCGATAATCGCCGGCTCGAGCTTGGCGTGCAGCAGGATCTCGTTCAGCTCAGCGTCTTTCTGCTCGAGCCGCATGGTCATGGCGTCCATCTTCTTCTCGAGCAGCAGGTTCTTGAGTCCCGTTTTCTGCTGCACGTCGTAGATGCTGCTCTGGAACTGGTCGTTGAGCTCGTTGTACTCGCGCTGCACCTGAGCGAACCGCTGCTGGAGTACCTCAAACTCCCACGAGAGCGTCGCGTACTCCTCTTCGAGCACAAGCAGCTGCGCCTTGGCGTTGCGCAGGTCAATTTTCTCTTCTTGGTACACCTTGATGTTCTTGCGCAGCTTCTCGACGTCCTGCAGCGCGCGCTTGAGCGGCTCGGACATGCGCTTGTTCTCCTGCGAGATCTCGAACATGAGCTTCTCGTCCTGCGCCTCTTTCTTCTTCATCTCGCTCACCTCTTCTTTCAGAGATTTGATCAGATCCAGGTTGTTATGCGTGATATCGTTGTAGTAGTTTTTGATCTCGCCGAACGCCTTCTCGTGCGCCGTCATGAGGTGCGCAATGTGCAGGTTCTTCTTCTCCTCGATCTTCTGCGTGTCTAACTTACGCTTCGCCTCCAGCTCGTCTCGGAACGCCTTTCGCTTGCGCTCGTACTTCTGCTGCAGTTCCTTCGCGTGGCGCTCGAACTCCTGCCGCAAGATCGTGATGCGCCGGTCCTGCTCCTGCTTCAGGCTCTTGAGGTAGTCCTCGTGGGACAATTCGATCTCCTTCAAGTCGAACTTCAGCCGACGCTTGTCGGATTTCAGCTCGCGCTCGTTGTCGCGGTAGTCATTCTGAGAGAGCTTGAGCGATTTCTCCATTTCTGCAAAGGCAGTTGAGCAGCGAATGAATGGTTCATGTAAGCAAATCGAAGTAAGGCTATGACCTCAAACGATAGCGACCGTACCTTTCTTGAGCTCGGTGATGTCGTTCTGATGCTCGTACAGGAGGTGCTTCACTCGCTGCTTGTATACCTACACAACTCTCAGCATACATCAGGAAGCCATCCTAGCTAGCTTGACCTTCGAACAAGATCTACCGAGTTCAATGCACGCACCTTGATCTCCACCTGGTGCTTCTCCTCGAGGTCCTGGCGCTCGCGCTCCTTGTTGCGTAGCTCGGCCTTGCGGTCCTCAAAGTTCTTCTTCTCGACGATCCAGAAGTAGTTGATCTTCTCTCGCTGCTGCTGAAACTCGTTGAACGCCTGTTCTTCTTTCTTCGTCATCTCCAGCAGCGTCTTGGCGTGCTTGACCAGCTCCATGCGCTCCGCCTCGTTCTCCTTGGACGGGTCGTTCTCGTCCGCAGTGCCGCCCGCGGCTTTCTTGGAGCCCTTGCCGCCGCTCTTCTTCTCCTTCTTGCCCTTCTTTGGACCCATGCTGCTGATGCGATTCTTTCAAGTGGATGCAGAGAGAGCTCTTTTGTATGTGTTGTATCAGCTTATTGCAAAGCTCATCACGACATAACACCACGCCCTTTCGAGTCCAGAGCGACGACCAGCACTCAGACACTACTTCTATTTTCGTACAATTCGTACAATCGCTATTCATGGGTATTTGCAGCGAAGCTAGCCAAAAATAAACAAAAAGTGTAAGACACCATCTTCACTATTCACGGAGATGTACAACGTTTTCCTAAGAGGTACCCACGTGTTTAGAGCAAAAGAAAGCTCCATTTTGACTTGGTTAAAGTAAGCAATAGATTTTCCACTTGCACTTACCAAAACTCCGAAATATCGATTTTTGGAGTGACCATAAACAAATTTATTCACCACACATGAACTCCGAGGTCCGCATCGTGAAATCGAGGATGTGCAACTGGGCGAGCAGACCGACGTGTTCAAAGCAGTCGCGAAAGTCCGTCGCGACCGGAGAGAGCCCCATGTGCCGTTCGCTCCTTAAACTTGACGATGCTGAGCATGTGCTCGTCCTGCAAGGAGAAGAGCTAGAGAATGCGATCGCGCTCTTCGTTCTGCTGTTGTTGTATTCGCTGTTGCTGTTGCTACTGCGGGATAGCAGCCCCGTCGCTTTCGTCGCAAGAACTGTAAAGCAGGCGGAGATCCATTGTCGCCACTGTTACCCTTAGATTGCATCTTCAGCGAACCTGCAGTCATTGACTTGATTAACCTACTCCGCGCAGCATAAGTGCAGCTAGGCTAGGCTAGTACCCACCTCACCCAAAGTGAAAAATCAATCATCGCATAAGCAAAGAAAACAAATGTTCAAGTTATCCATCAGAAAAATGTGCTTACATAGCAGAGAAGTTCTTAAAAACAAGCATCCGTCAAGGGCAACAAAGGCAGCCAACCATTCCCCAAAGCGTAGCTGCCTACTTCAGCTCACTTTCGCTGTCCGCCGCCGTTGGCGTCAGTGGGATCGCCACCGAAGGTTTCTCCAGTCGCGTCACCATCTCCACGAGGTTGCACGGCGCCGAGCCGCCGTTGGCGCGCGTGCTCGCACTCAGCAGCATCGCCTTGAGCTTTGGCTCGCGGACGCGGCGCCGCTGGCGGTACGCGACAAGCGCGGCGATCGCGAGCACGCCACAGATGATGCCCACCACAAGCAGGATGTCGTCTCCAGATCCGTCTATAAGAGCAAAACGTCAACAAACAAGAGGTTTGTTAGTTAGCATTCAAACAGTAAACTTCACCAACCACACGGGATGTGGTAAAAGACCCACCGTTTGCCTGCTCGGTCGAGCTCGCAGAAGTGCTGCCCACGGCCTTGGCGAGCGTCGGGTAGACAAACTCCGAGGCATTGACCGTGCACCCGGTGTCCGTGGCCGTGCACACGCGGCACTGCTGGCTGTAGAGCAAGCGCTTGCAGCCGTACGGACCGCTGCACTCCTTGATGTTGAGGTAGCACGGCGGGTTGCTCGCCGTGAGTTGCGCGACAGTCGGGAGTAACGTCATCGTGTTGGCGATCAGCGTCGACTCGATCTGCGCCGACTTTTGCACCAGCAGCTGCACCGTGTACGCGCTCACGAGCTTGATGGCGCGCTTGACGTTCTCACTCTTGTTCTGTGGGTTGCGCCAAAAGTTGATGCTCTCGATCCACGTGCCGTTCTCGCCCGTGGTGTTGAACTCGACACGGCCGTCCTTGCAGAACTCGCCAAAGCTCTTGTACGTCGACGTGTTGGCCTTGTTGCGCATCGCAGTGATGCCGACGACATCATCGAGCGGCACGAACCCGGCGATGCGGTAATTGTACGTGCACGTGACGCCGTCGGGGAGCTTGTCGAACGCGCAGAGTCCTCGACGCGTGGCGTTGCGGAACGCCTCGGTCTTATTAACGTACGGCTTGGTCACCGCCGTGTTCGGGAAAGAGAACCGGTACGCGTTCGGGTACGGCGCGCGCGGGTCCGAGTCCTTGAGCTCTTTACCGATAAACGGGCCGATCTGCGGCTCGCCCTTGTCGCCGTTGACGGACTGGCACAGTTTGGTCGAAGAATCGCACTTACCGCTCGCCAGGGGTAGATACGGACCGTACTCGGTCTGGTAGAGCGCGAGCGTCTCGTTGGGCTGCGCGAAGACCACGTCGTAGAACACGACATACTTGATGTTTCCAGCGCGCACGCACTTGTTGGCCTCCGAGCGCAGGTTGTAGTTGATGCCGTCGGTCTGGACACCCATGAGCGCGCCTTCCACCGACGCCGTGCTCACCGAGTCGAACGCGTTGCGAAATTTCTCCTCGAATGTGGAGCCATACTTGGACGTGAAGATCTTGTTCGTCGGGTCCCACGCCGGCGCGTCCGCCTGCACGCGTGTGTGAATCGCGCGCACGGGCTTCATGTGGTACTTGTTCGTGTTGGCGATCGGCGTGAGTTTGTTGACTCAGGTCTTCGTGGTGGTCGCGGTCGCTTGCGCCTCGAGGCTTCTCTCGTGAAGCATGCTGTCGCCGTTGACACTGCGGATGTGACTCTGAGACGCCACAGACGAGACCGTGAGCGCCGTGGCGACGATCGCAGCGAAAAACTTGAACATCGCTGAAGAAGCTAAGAGACTGGCGGTGCTTACGAGGCTTGGAGGTTGGTGCGGGACTGGGGGACTTGGGCAATGAATGAGGCTGCTGGATCGATGGAGAGCGACAAGGCAGGTGCACACGTTTGGATTTTCTCCGAGAGCGTTCGCTCCATCCCTTCTCTTTTCTGCATCCATCCATCCAACCAACTGATGAGTGATGATGTGTGTGGTGGTTATTCTTTATTTCTTTTGCGTCCTGATAGGCGTGAGATGATGCGCGGTGCCAGTCAGCGTAACTACAGCTAGGTGGCGTAACCGACTGGATGGAGCGAGAAGATGACTCGCATGTTGCGTGAAAAGGAGGCAATGGGCTCAGAAACCACAACATGAAACCCACAATTGAAGCGTCAAATGAGAGGAACATGGTCCCATCAGTGTGCGCGAAAAAGAACGTAATCGCAGCGGCATGTAACCCACACAGGTTACAGCTCGAAGCGTTCTAAAAAACAAGAATAATGCGGTTGCCTTCAGCCCCAGACCTTTCGAGCCAATGGAAATCGTCGATGTTGGCGATGTGGTTGACTGACTGTACCCATGTCGCTACAGTACGTTTCTTCAGTCTTGGGTGCTCACATTGCGCTCATCTTCTTTTTGTTCTCAGCCTGGCACCTCCATTCAGCATAGAAACTAAAGTAACTCTTAGTTTACGGGTTTTATTGGCATTTCAGAGAAATGCGAAACTCTTAGGTTATGGGTTTTGTCCGTTGTGAGAGCTATTGTAAATTTGAAGTTGATTTCGAACTGCGGAAGCTGTGAGGCAGTTCATCGCGCGCGTAATACGAGTGAGAACAACGAGTAAACTCGCCATGGTACGAAGAGGACACTCTTGCGTACTAACTGTAAATATAGTGGCAAACGTCGCTCAGTAGGAATAATCAGAGCAGGTCAATTGTTGATTGTCTAGACTCCAATCCTCCTGAGTACTTCAACTCGTATTCATAGATTTGTAGTTATGTCTACCATCAAACTACTTCGTTTAATTTGCAGTAGTGGCGTGCAAACCTGATGCCAGGTTCTCCGAATTTCACTCACAGAACGAAGGCGCGCACGAAAAGAATGCCATTAATGCGCAGCATCAACTGTGAGACCACATAACAGCCTACACTATTCTACACTATTGGTGGTCATTGCTGTGCAATCCTACTGTAAAATATACATTTAGGAGTTTAGACAATCTTCATTTATGAATTGCTATTATATTTTTAAGAAAATGATAAAAACCCATAAATTAAATACTTTCATAATTTTCGACGTATAACGCATTGTGCGTCAGCAGCGACGACGCTTCTGGCCAATTTGGGGATGGGTTTGTTATTTAGTTCAGATGCCATGTAATAGAAATTGTTTGAAGTCAGTGCGTATTTTAATAATGACTTAAAAGTCAGCTCACTCAAAACAATGCACATTTTAAAAACTTTTGTAAAAAATCACAAGTTGTAGTACTGTTTCTTAGATAATGCTATATTGTACATAAATTATGCTAAAGCCACAAAATATTATGATGAAATGTTTCCTTTGTTCGAAAAGTGTTGGGCTTAATAGTTCGATACACAGGTGTGCTTCCGGATACTTGTTTCGGTGAGAACGAAGAATAACCTATGAAAAAAAACAGAGAATCCTTACAGGAGCTGCAACACATGGTTGTTCTTCTTTCCTCGAGTTTGATGCTCGATTTCCACCTACCTTAATGGTTGAGCAGATTTTTTCGCCATCGTCGTTGCTATCTATGAAATTCAGCTACATGCAACTTCATGTGGCAACAGGTACGACGTCGAAGCAAATATCATAAGTCTTCTCCAGGAGGTGACTGTGATCAATTTACTACTGAAGTTATTGAAAATGGGCGATTTTCGCGAATATTCGCGAATGTATCATACAAAACGAACGAATGTGTAAGAAATGTCCGTACAGTCCGCGACAATGGTCCGTGAACAAGGTCAATTTTTCACCAATCGGAATCAATCTTTCGTCTTTTTTTTGACAAGATAAAGACAGAATTGTAGCCAATAAAGGGATTAATACGTTACCGAAGCAACGAAGAAGAATTCTCTCTACAGCCATCGCAATAGAAAATATCATTTTTGGGAGGGCGACACAAATCGTGAACCTAAATTACCGCCGCGGGAAGATTAACCTACACCACTCATTTTCACTTCTCCCGCAATGGAGATCAGTTTTTTATGATCTCCTGTCATTCTATAACTAGCCATACAACGCACAACTCGAGGTCAACGGCCAAAGGCTCGGAACTCACGGTGGAAGAGCGCAACGCCATTTTGACCCTTCGAACTGCCGGTTTGACCGTGAGAGGCATACCAGACGTCACCAAGCGGTCTGTGTGTGTGTGAAGCAAGGTGCTATCTGCACAGCCCAAGCCCAAGAAGTAAAGACGCCGTGGGCCCAAGCCGAAACACAGGGA
>JALBZD010000970.1:0-12715 GCA_038050675.1 Globisporangium cylindrosporum
GACTGCGACCGTGATGGGGCTCATGATCATCCCGAAGATCGTCCGACTCCACGAACACTCGATCGACACGACAACCACGACCACGATAACCGGAGATGGAAACGGCGACACGCGCGGCTCCAACACCACGAACTCCGGCAGCTCCAACTCGGCAGGGGTAAGCCGACCAGCAGTCAGGGTGGGCGACCTGAAGAGCATCCTCCCAGGCGTTGGGGCCAGCAGCAACGACTCGAAGCGCAAGAAATCGTCCAAAGTCCAAATCACGCCCGTCCATCAGTTCACGATCAACGACGAGTAACAACTTCATCACACATTACGCGCTAATCAAACCAGTTTCAAAGAAAATCAAAGTTGGTACAAAACACGCAATGCACCCATGGATTCTTTTGGGGGAATGTGATGTGTGCAGTTGCAGGTGGGGGTAGATTGCAACTTGTATTGAAACGTGGCGAACACATAGTGCCACTATCTTACCCGCTTTGTGCACGGGTATATCGTTTGAGCTCTTCCTTCTTTGCTTTCCAATATGTTGCGCTCTTCGCTCTGTTTAGTGAAGTAACCATAACAGCCACGGCGGTGATTCCTCTTGGTGTTTCCTCGTAGGATGTTGTGCTGCTACTGGTACTGGTAACCAGCTGCACTTTGATTGGAGAGCAGCCGCTTTCTTTCTGGGTTGCTCGTGAACTGAGCGTGGCTACCGAACGTCAGTTACTCGTTTGTCGGTGATTGAGTCGATCCGAGCTTCTTTGGTATCTGGCCATCGCGAGCTCCTCAAAATACATACGCATTCAGCGATACGCGAGGGTGTTTCGACCAATTATTGGCGATTGGTTTCATGTATTTCTTTTCAAAAGTAGCATTGATTCTCGTCGTGCTGGTGGACAAAATGATGGGATAGCACATGAATCACACAATGTGTCTGCCTTTTGCGATAGATAGATAAACTATTAGTGAGAGAGTGACGCACTGCGGCAGTCCCGCACTCGCTCTTGCACCCCATCGAGCGCGAAAGAGATCGAAAGCTTGACGCGCGCACCCACACAACGCAAGAGACGTTCAGAAGCACCATGCGGCGGTGGTGCCTTCAGTGGCTCCCTCTCGTTCTCACCCCGACGCTGGCCGTTCTTCAGGTACTTTTACGAGTTTATGGTTCAGCAGGCTGTGAGTTCTGAGATTGTGGAGGGCTTTCACTGATGGATCACGTCGCTTCGTGCTCACTTTGGTTTGTGCAGGGAGTGGCGCCTGCAAACCCTCCGAACCACTTTCTGGGCACGTGTCTGGATGCCGCGTGGGTGAAGAGCGTGGAACAAACACTATCGATCTCATCCGCTGAGCTCGACTCGAAGGGTCGACACGTGCATCCGCATCTGCACGCCGCACTTCAAACGCCGCGGTTCCGCGTACGGGCGTTGTGAACGTTTGATACCCCAGACGATGGAGTAGTGGACTAAACAATGTGAATGTGTGCTCTAGATATCGGATCCCCGAACGGAAGTGGACATCAGTCAGCTGTACCAGGAGGGCTGCAAGCCCAGCAGCTCCAAGTTCTTTGGTGTTGACGCGAAACTGGATGCGACGGGGAAGATCGTGGACCCAGGTCGAGTGAATGGCACGCTCGTCGTGGAGCTCAAGGGATGGGTGTCGGTGCTTCTCACCACCATGGTCTTCTCGATCATCGCGCAGGAAGTGGTGCGTACGGCAGTATGAACATTGGTTGTCCCCATTGTGTGTGAGCTAGGCACTCAGTGTTTCGTGTGTGTTTGTTATTTGACGCAGTTCGGATACGAGGTGTCCTTTTACAAGACCTCGGAGTCCAATTCAATGGCCCAGCGCATGTCATCCGTCGGCGTGGGCATCTGCACACCTGTGCACGTCAACATGGAAACCTGGGCTCAGGAGGCGCTCGCTAAAATCTACTCGACGTACGCGAACGAGTCATACAGCTCGGGCAGCATCGGATATTCGGGCCGATCTGGAGCGTTCACAACGAAGGCGTTTGTCCAGCAAGGTCTGGACTCGACTGTCTACAACCCGACTTTCTCCGCCGACTTCTGGCGGGACTACAACAAAAGCGAGAACCTAATCAAGAGCATCCCCGTGTCGGTCGTGAAGAACAACGCCAAGTACTACCCGCCGAAGGAACCGCTCACGTGCGAGGACAACAGCTTCGGCTGCAAGGATTTCTGCTCCAAGACCGACTCCTGCACGCGGTGGGAAGATCAGGGCAAGGAGTGCATGGTCATGGTACTGATGTACGACTACTATGACAAAGGGTACATGCAGGCCGTGTTCGCCAACAACATGATCCCCGCGTACTTTTGCTTCCTCGGGTACGACGGCATGCAGAACTACGTGGGTGACGCTCAGAAGGCTGGCACGCCGGTCGTGTTCTACCACTACGAGCCAGACCCGATCCACTTTGAGTACGAAGGACTCTTTGAGCGCATCGCGCTGCCGCGGTCGACCCCCGAGGAGGCGATTCTCACGACGATGACGTTCGGCGAGCACGGCTTTGGAAACGCGACGGACAACCCCGTGAAGGTCGACTTCCCGTTCACGTCGCTCGAGAAGTACTCGGCGAGTCTCGTGCAGGACCATATGCTGATCGGGAACCTGATCTCGCGCATGACGCTCTCGGAGCTTCAGCTGAACAAGATGATGCGCGAGAACGTGCAACTCTCCAAGCTCGCAAGTCCTCCGGAAGACGTTACCTTCACGACCGCATGCACGTGGGTGCGCGAGAACTACGCCGTGTGGCGCCTGTGGCTCGACCGTCTCCCGATGTGCACCATCTACAACCACGTGGCGTATGACTACGTCGGCTGCGACACAGAAGACTCCGAGGGCTCGGTGCGAAAGGTGGTCTTTAAATGGATCGCATCGCATCCGGACAACAGCTCACTCCCGTTCAACTGCGACGGCGGACTGACTGAACTCCCAGAGCCACTCGTGACGAGCCGGACGTGCGAGTGGCTCAAGGCCAACACAGTCATCTGGATCTTCTGGGCGCAAGCAATCAACAAGCCCGCGTGCGATTCCACCTTTCACACGTATAACGTGTCGGCGTGCGACCGCGCCGGCTCGAAACGCGAAGTGCAGTACCGCTGGATGATCGCGGACGCGACAAACGCGTCGCTCTCAGCCGAGTGCGTACATGGCGAAGAGCTCCCAGCCTCAGTCCTGCTTGATTGTGAGTACGTACCGAGTGACAACGGCGGGTTCATCGTGGTCGCAGTTATCGCGGGTGTCCTGGGGCTCGCGCTCTTTCTCTGCATGATCTTCGTGTTTCGCTACCGCGACCTGCCGATCATCAAGCGGTCACAGTACCAGTTCCTGCTCGTGCTACTGCAGGGAGGCATCTTCATCTGCGGTGCAGTATGGTTCTACGCCGGCGAGCCGTCAAACGCGCTCTGCACGATCCGACCAGTGGGGATCTCGCTCGGGTTCACGCTGATCTTCGGAGCCCTTGTAGTAAAATCCCTTCGCGTGTACCGCGTGTTCATGACGGGCACCATGAAGCGCGTGGTGCTATCCACCAAGACGATGTTCAAGATCCTGGGCATCTTTGTGCTCATCGACGCGATCATCTTGGTCGCGTGGGAGATCTTCGATCCGTCCAAGCCGACAAAAGAACTGGAAGACGCAGCGGCGATCGGAGGCGACCCAGTCGAGCGTCTGCGGTGCACATCCTCAAGCTTCATCTTCACGGCGCTGCTGATCTTCTGGAAAGCCGTGCTGCTCTTCACGGGCCTCTATCTCTCATTCCTCATCCGCAAGGTGTCGTCGGACTTTCAGGAGTCGATCTGGATCTTCGCGTCGGGGCTTGTCGTGCTGTTCACGAGCGTGATCATCCTCGCGCTCGCGTACTTGGTGGAGCTGCCGGCAATCAAGTTCTACCTCTTCTTCTCGTTCCTGCTGTTGGCGTCGACCGCGACTGTGATGGGGCTCATGATCATCCCGAAGATCGTCCGACTGCACGCCGTCGCGGCTGACACGACAGGTACGTCGACGACGTCCGCAGGGGAAGGAGACACGTCAGTGGGACTACACGGCAGCAGCAACAACAGCGACACCACCGCTGCGAGCGCCAGCAGCAGCAAGAAAGCCAGCAAGAAAGAGAAGAAGCAGAAGAACAAGAAGGAGTTCAAGAGTGTGCTTCCAGGGCTTCCATCCAAAGTCAAAGTGACACCCCTGAAGCAGTTCACGTCGGAGCATTAGGAGGAGTTCGAATTCCAAGAGCTACCGAGAGGTAAGAATTCGAGTTCCGAGAGCTATGAGAGGTAGACTTCTGCATCTTTTGGGAGACATTGGGAATAGGAGAAATTGAAGCAACTGAGACCGATCACTCGCAACGTCCTCCAACATACCTGGAGCTACACGTAAAGCTCAGATACTGCTGGCAGTGACCAAGCGAGCGATATGCATTTGAATAGTCTGCGAGGAGGTACAGTAGCGTCCTGGAGGAACGAGGTCCGTCCTTGATCCTGGTCCTCGTCTGCTGTGACAGCACGAAAATACCGTTATTTAAGGTAAGTGTTCCCACGTGTTTCGAGCAAAAAGAAATATCTCTTGCGTACTTTATCCAAGTCAAAATGGATTTTTTGTTTGCTCTAAACACGTGGATTTTCATATCCGTAAATACGCGTATTAGCAAATAACTCTGCATTAACCTTTCTATTCGATACAAGTTATTTGCATCGTTAACCGCCCCTCGACTTGACCAACACCTCACAAAACCGCGCCAATTCGCAAAGCAAGCAAGACGCAACTTGCGAGAGAGCGGGCGAGAGAGAGAGATGGAGGCAGCTTCTTCCTCCTCTGCGGCGTCAGGCAAGCAGGAGCAGACGTCGGTGGACGCGTGGATCGTGCAGAAGCTCAAGAACGAGTGGAGTTCGTGCGACTTTGGCGCGATGCTCACGAAGGAGAAGCTCTCGGACGCCGTCATGAGCTTCCGCCACTTGGACACGGCCATCAAGGTATGTCCCCCTTTTTTGCGTATGTATTATGTATTATGAACACAGAGATGGTGTGGTGACGGTGTTATGAATGCTCTTGTTGTGTATGTGTGTATGTGTGCTATGCGATCAAAAAGGTGCGCTTTCTGTTGAGCTTCCTCAGCATGCGCCGCGAGGACGTCGAAGAGAGCAAGTTTGCGATTGTGGAGATCATCGACGCCGCTGAGAACGACTCGGAAGAGGTGCGGAAATGTGCTCATCCACTTTCTCTCTTTCTCTTTATACGACATACTGTCGTCTCCATATTCGAAGTAACGAACACTTTCACGCTTCTTTCTCCCTTTTGTATGCCTTCCTCGTAGTGGGTCAAGGTTGGCGCGGGCATCGTAAAGCAGTATGTGTTCATGTCGGAAGACGGGTCGGAGAGCGGCGACACGTTCTTCCACGAGCAGATCGCGAAGACGACGTCGAAAGTGTTGGAAACAGTCAACTCACCGCCCACGAAGAACGCGACGACCGACTGGGGCTCGGAGGATTTCTTCTGCCACGAAAACGCGTTTCTGAATCCGTCGGTATGTCCAGAGATACCCGTGGCAGCGGTCAAGCACTTTACGGTCGTGGAGGCATCGAACGGCAAGAAGGCTGTGAATCATGACGGTGAGAACCTTTCAAGCATTTTTTTATTCTTGGAATGGTCCGATATAGTTCATTTACTAAAGTCGACATGTATATTGCCAACAGAGAAAAGCTCGGAGCGTAAACCGGTTCTCCACCGTCCCCAGATGCCGCGACCCGTGTTGCACCCATCGTCGTCCTCTTCGTCGAACGCGCCTGTCCGTTTGACCCCAACCACTGCTAAGCCACCACCACCACCAAAGAAGAACATGACGGAACTCTCGGAGATCCGCCGTAAAGCGGATGCGGGTCGGTTCAAGCGCCACCGAAGCCGCATTTCAATGATTGATATCGACGAGGTCAAGCAAATCGAGTCCGAGAAGGCGCAGAAAGCAGAAGAACGCAAGAAGCAGAAAGTAGTCGCGAAGGACAAAGCTGCTACTGCGGGAGGATCCGGTCACACAGCTGATAAGAGTGGTGCTCAAGGTGGCGGAGAAGTCAATGGCGACGATGGCAACGATGAATTGTCGCAGAATGCTTCGCGATCGACGATTGAGACCTATTCCCAGCAGGACGAAGAAGATGAAGACGATCACGAAGATCACCACCGTAATCACCATGATGAAGACGACGATGAGAATGACGACATCGGCAGCACAATCCACCACCACCGTGGCGGAAGCGATGAAGAGCGAAGCGAGTACATTCCAGATGGCACTCAGGCGTTGCTAAATGCCGCCTTCCACTCCACGAAGGATATCATGACTGAAGTCGTGAGCCAGCAGCAGAGCTTACACAGCCAGCATAGCCAACTTCAGCATCAGCAGCACCAGTACCAGCAGCAGCACTACGAGCCAGAGCAGCAGCAGCACTACCACCGGGGTTTTGAGCCTGAAGACGCGACCCAGCACCTTCCGTATGGATACGGCTTCAACTCGACCTACGTTCCCCAGTTCGCCGACCAGAGCCACGCGCAGCAACAGCAGCAGCAGCAGCTCCATTATCAACAGCAATACCACCATCAGCAGCAGCCACCACAGCAGCTTCACCAGTACCAGCACCACCAGGTTCAGCATCAGTTTGGCGCTGGGTTCATCGACGACCAGTCCTCCCAGCAGCAGCAACAGCAACAACAACAGCATTTCGGTCAACCTCGTCTACCGGGTTTCGATGGCGCGCAGCACAATGTGAACCAAAATGGCAATTACATGGACGGTCCGCCCGAGTACTGGAGATAAGTAAGTGATCGAGTGTCTGCATTTATTCTGCATGAGCGGTGTTTGATTTCATTGCAGTCGGTAGATTTGAACTCCCTAGTTATATTCTAAAAGCGCAGATAGTAATGGAACGCATGAATATATGGGAACCCGCCGACATTGCGCTCGCAGTCGTTGTGCGAATACCCGTCGGGGATCTCGAAATCCGTGACACTCTGCGGCCCCACCTGGATGTTCTCGAGATCGTACGTGAGCAGCATCGTCGGGAATTCGCCCACAAAGTTCTCCTCGGTCAGGCGAATCGGGACTGCAAGGTACGACACGTCAGCAATGGGAAATGCGGAAGATCTCTCCAGACAAAAGGTAAGTCTTACTTACCATGGGTCTTGTGGTCGCTGTAGACGTGGACGCGGACGTTCGAGTACGAATGTATCCAGTGCTCGCACACGATCCCTTTCACGTACTCGATCCCCTACGTCACGCACACAGAAAATGGTTAAAACGCAAATCGTTCAGCTCACGTGCACTCATCAATGATAAGTCCGAGCTGTGTACCAGGAACTCTTGCAGGAACGGGATCTTGGGAACTGGCATGTCCTCTCCTGCAGATCGATGCGCACGACATAATTTCAAACATCACTTTTATCAAGTCAACATGTGCCATTCGTGCATTACCGTACCTAGGTAGGCGCGCTCGCACTTCTTGTACTGGCCGTGCTTGACCATGTACTCGCGCTTTTTGTCGTAACGCCGCACGTAGGTCTTGTTGGTCTCGTAGCCGCGCAGCATCTCGGCTTTCGCGACTTGCTGGTCAAAGTCGTACTGGATCCGCATGAGGCGTACGGATGGTGGGTACGCTTGCCGCGGGTCTGTCAGATGCGAGACGATCGACACATCGGCGCTAAACTGCGTCGGCAGCACGGGGGGCAGGCGACCGGTGCCAGTGCTACTGTGGGCGTCAGCGAGTGAAGACAATACCAATGCCAAGAGCGACAGCAACATCATCGCTAGTTGCTGCATTCTCGCCATTCTCGCCTCTGTTGCGCTCTCAAGGAGTGCAACAGATGCAATGGCCAGCAGTAATGGAGAGCGCTACTGTGAAGACAAGTGACAAATCTATGGAAGAAAAATGTATCCAAGTGGCTGTGATAAGAAGATCTCTTTCGGAAATCTCAACGCGGCATGGTTGTCAAAAAAAGCGTCACTATTCTAATTGAGTGACTTTCTTGCAGCTCAGAAATGGTTTTGGATGATCTCCAGTAGTCCGTTCGGGTTGTCGATATGCACCCAGTGGCCCGACTTGGCGAGTAAGTGGCTGTACACATTCTCGCTCTCGAGGTTTTCCAGGTCGCTGAGGATTTGCGGGGTCCACATCTTGTTCTTCTCGGCGTGCACGAAGTGGATCTGCACATTGTCCTCAAAACCTCCCTTGCGCACCACGGGCCAAAGATCTGTCGCGAGGAACGCCTGGAAGAGCTCTTCAATCACGGGCACGTCCATTTTCCAGTCGTACTGCTCTGGCTGGCTATTGGTGAGGCGCAGGTTCGTGGTCAGCCACTGAGCTTCTCCAAGCCCAATGCCCTTCGCGGTCAAGTCCTTGATCAACTGCGACTTGGAGTGGATCGGCAGCGGGATCTCCTTGAGACGCGGGAGCACATTCTCGATCGACGCAGTGAGTTTGCGGTTCTTGTAGTCCGTTTCTCCCGTTCCAGGGAGCGAGTCCAGCACCCACACCCGGCTGGGCAACTTGCGCGACTGCTTATGGCAGGTTTCGAGGTACTGCAGCGCGACTTTGCCACCGAACGAGTGACCAAACACGGCATCCGGCTCACAGTCTAACTCGTCGGCAAGTTTGCTAAGCACACAATCGACAATGTGAGATGAGCGGCAACTTTTGGATAGACTGGAGACGGGTAAACAAAGCTTACGCACATTACGTCATTTGCGCAGGCATCAATCGTATGCGGGGCTGAGAATGATGGCGAGTCTCCGTGACCTGCAGCCAACGCAACACACGAGTATCAGTATGACAGCATATTGACACAATCGCAATTGTGAACGCTAGGCACAAGTAACATATTCAGGTTCATTTTCGCACCTCGATGGTCAAGCGCAACAAATCGCCAGTCTGGGTTCGCAGCAGCAAGTCTATAGAAGACACATCACGCTTTTTGTTATACGCTAATCGTACACCATGCGCATACAGATATAACCATAGCACTTACTTCATTGAGAACGTTCGCCAGTTCAGCTTGTTGCCTGCACGACCGAATGCACACATACACACACACAAACGTGAATTTCAGTAGCACTCTCCACTCGTGCCTGGCGACGCAACGACACCGTTCTTCATATAATTCATACCGAGGATGCCGTGCATGACGAGCGCCGTCTTGGTCGGCGTAACTCCGCTCGACGTGTCCTCAAAGACGCGGTACGCGAGGGAGCTTTGCATGCGCGTCGCAGCCACTGCGCCAGCGATGCCATGTGATCTACAAGCACAAGCATTTAGAAATCAGCACAGTGCAACCACCTGATGTTCGCACACCCACCCACCTGCGCAGCATCGCCGCCGCCATCGCTGCGGGCGTCCAAGCGCCTCGCGCGCCAATGCTCATGTTCATCGTGCCTGCTTTGCGTCGCTTTCTCTACTGATGCGCAGATGAGCAGCAGCTCCTTGTCTCATCAATCAAGTCGCCATGCTTTGCACCCTCCAAGCAGCACGCTCGCACACGCTCTCAAATCGGAGCGTGTCACACCAACGACGTGGCGTCTATCGCACCATTCATTCGTCAAAAATAGTTTTATTATTATTTTATCCAATTAAAATAATAAAAAGTCAAGTATTCAGCCAATCGCAACTTCCTACTGTGTTGGTTTCCTTTTCGCGCGCTGGTGTTTTCGCGTGACGTTTCGCGGCGGAATGTGGAATGGAATCGCGTCGAAGCACCTAAAAATGCTGCGGATTAAAATGCAGATATACAACGTAGACTGTAAATCCACAGAGCGACGGCAACGACTCCTCGATAAGCAAGAAAGAAAACGCGGCGGCAAGGCAGATGCGTTTTCTTCTCTGAATAATAATCCCCCCTCTTTCACCCGCCAGAAGACAGAACACAAAGCCTTTGACGTGCCTGACTGCGCACGATGGCAGCGCCATGCCAAGCGCTCCTGCTCTTGCTTATCCTGCTCTTGCTCATTCATGTATGTGGTTCTGTCAAGCAATGACATCCACGTGCGTATATGCGCCTATCCACATGTTTGTCAGCGTTGTATTACCGGCATCACTTGACATGTTATGTCTTGGGTTTGCTGTGTTCTTCTTTGCGGGTTACTGTCACTAGGATGCCGTGTGGACCATGGTCAATGCAGCGAAGTTCGCGCCAAACCACTTCCTTGGCACGTGCCTCGACCAGGCGTGGGTCGCGCGTGTGGAGACTGAGCTCGGGATCTCGGCCTCGGCCTATGACTCGAAAGGGAGACTCGTGCACCCGTATCTGCACGCTGCGCTCAAGGCGCCTCGCTTCACGGTGCGAGTTTCGCGAAATGAGAGCAGTTGGTCGTTTCATGAAATGCTAACAACTTGACTGGCATGCTAGATCACAGACCCGCGCACTGCAGTTCCCACCCCGAAGCTTTACCGAAGCGGCTGCGTGCAACCAGGCTCGGTTATCTATGGCGTGGGGGCGACTGTGGACGCGGACGGAAAAGTGGTCGACCCGGGTCGAGTGAACCGCACGCTCGTCTTGGAGCTGAACGGATGGGCGTCCCAGCAGCTCACGACAATGGTATTTTCCATCATTACGCAGGAATTGGTGCGTGCTGCTTCATTTATGTACCCACACTTCCCTCTTTCGTGAATCTCATTCGGTGCCTTAAACATTGCAAACTCACCTACTTGCGTGGCTGATACTGTGCAGTTCGGCTACGAGATTTCGTTCTTCCAGACCACTGACACGGTATCAATGGCTGAACGTATGTCATCTGTTGGCATGGGCAGTTGCGCTCCCGCGCACGCTAACATGGAGGTCTGGGCCGATCCAGCTACGGTAAACCTCTACAGAAAGTTTTCGAACGAGTCGTACAGTTTAGGAAGCGTCGGCTACGATGGTCGCTCGGGGGTATACACCACCGCGAAGTTTATTCAAGATGGGCTTGACGCGTCAAAGTTTTCACCCACATTCAGCGCAGACTACTGGAGAGACTACAAAAACAGTGAGAACCTGCTCAAAAGTGTACCGGTTTCGGATCTGAAGAGCAATGCCAAGTACTACCCGCCAACTGAATCTGGGTGTGCAGACAACAAATTCGGTTGCTTGGACTCGTGCTCGAAGACCAATGCGTGTACGCTGCGTGAGAAGCAAAGCAAGGAGTGCATGGTCGTCATCATGATGTACGACCACTACGACGAGGGGTACTTACAAGCAGTGTTTGCAAATAACCAGATCCCAGCGTACTTCTGCTTCATCGGCTACGACGGCGCAGATGTATACGTGATCGAAGCAGAGAAGAACGGCAAGCCGGTTGTGTTTTACCACTACGAGCCCGATCCGTTGCATTTCCAGTATCCAGGGATTTTCGAGCGCATTTCGCTCCCACGTCCAACGCCAAAGCAATCAAGCATATCGATAGGTCTGTTTGGCGAGCATGGATATGGGAAACAGACTGACAACCCGGTGCGCGTTGATTTCCCGTTTGTGTCGCTGGAGAAATACGCCACAAGCCTCCTGCAAGACTATCAACCGGTCGAGAGTCTGATTTCCCGGATGTCGCTCGAAGAGTACGACATACACCAGCTGATGAATGGCTACATTAGCGCCAAGAGCGCCAACCCACCTGTAGACGACCCAGATTTCGCAGCTGCCTGCACTTGGGTGAAGGACAATTATCCGGTGTGGAGTTTATGGCTTAGTCACCTCCCGCTCTGCGACTTGTACATTCACGTGACCTACGTGCTAGTTGGCTGTGATTCGCCCAATTCCACCGTGTTCCCTCGACAAGCCGTCTACAAGTGGAAAGCTCCGAACCCAAAAAACACTTTGCGCCCGTACGACTGCGACGGCGGACTTTCCGCGCTCCCGCCACCGATAACCACGAGCCGCACATGCGAGTGACTGAAGAACAATGTCCAGATCTGGATCTTTTGGGCAAGAGCGAAGCCTGTATGCGATTCGACATTCGTCAAGTACAACATCTCGGGCTGTGATCACGCAGGCTCAAAGCGAGAGGCGCGATTCTACTGGCTGATTGAAGACCCAAAGAACGCATCTCTTTCGGCAGAGTGCAAAGGTGGCATTGAACTGTACGACCCAGTGCTGCTTGACTGCGAGTATGTGCCGTATGACGCGTCGGGATTTATGGCCGTTGCGATTATGTCGGGCATCTTGGCATTTGGGTTGGTGCTGACAATCGGCTTCGTGTTCCACTACCGCGACCAACCAATCATCAAGCGCTCGCAGTACCAGTTTCTACTTACGCTACTCCAAGGAGGGATCTTCATCTGCGGCGCTGTATGTCAGTATGCAGGTGAGCCGACAAAGCTTCTCTGTACCTTCAGGTCTGCGGGGATCTCTCTCGGGTTCACGATGATCTTTGGGTCACTCGTGGTGAAGTCGCTGCGCGTGTACCGCGTGTTCATGTCAGGCAGCATGAAGCACGTCGTGCTCTCTACAAAGCGGATGTTCAAGATTCTGGGCATCTTTCTGCTGATCGACATCACCATTTTGGTTGTGTGGGGTATCGTCGATCCCTCCCTTCCCACAATTGTATGGGAGTCAACAAACAAGCTCGGAGGCGACCCGGTCGAGCGTCTGCGGTGCACATCCTCAAGCTTCATCTTCACGGCGCTGCTGATCTTCTGGAAAGCCGTGCTGCTCTTCACGGGCCTCTATCTCTCATTCCTCATCCGCAAGGTGTCGTCGGACTTTC
>JALBZD010000971.1:0-12683 GCA_038050675.1 Globisporangium cylindrosporum
TTGCTGGCGTCACGCTTGCATTGCATAGGCACATGAGCGGAGCCGCCTCGCAAGTGAACGACCACCGTCGTCACCAAGATACCGGGATACTCTATGTACCGTTCGCCCCACGCACAAGCCAAGCTGGCCAAAACACCTCAGCTCGAACGCGCCAGCAGTACAATGCCCTCTTGCGCCATCGCTGGTCCTGCACTGCACAAGCGGATCTGGTGCGATCAACTTGCTTGTGATACGTAGCGTTCATAAAGAATAAAAAAGATCTCTCACACAAACACTGTGGTCATGCCAGGTACACTTTTACATGATCCACAAGGCTTGGAAATGTTTCAGCATATCATTTTTTTATTTACAGTTTGAAAGAGAAAAAAGTCCACGTGTGCAAGCAAGCACACACACAGAGGACACTCTAAATATAGAGCTGAGTTTTGAGCGTGGTGAGGACTGAAAGCCACCGTTGAAATGTTTTTCCTCCTGTAAACCAGTCGAGCTGATTTGAAAGATCACAAGTGCTTTTCGTGGAAACGAGCCCACCTCAAAAGAGGGTGCACAATTGACACAAGCAAGCGGACAAGCAAGCGGGGCACGTGCTTGCTTATGAGGCCAGCCGGACGACCAGTCGTTGTGGCCAGCACACAAAAGTCTATGGATTTTGTGATTTTTTGCAAGCAGGCTTTTGGGTTCACAAGTTTGTCGTCCATGTTGTTGTTGGGTTGTGACGAGCAAGATTGCAAATGTTTCATTTTTCACTGTTCAGCAAATTTTGACGCCTCGTTACATGAGTGTGACAGTTTGCAACTCTAAATAGGCGTTTTAAGAAGGTTCCGAGGCTATTTTTGTCTGAAATAAGTACTATCATCGGTATACCATAATTTATAAAGGCCTATGCGTGTTTGTAAGTAGTCCAAAAGGGTGTTAATCGCATGCAAGAAGGTCGGTTTCAGTCACAAGGGAGTGGGTAAAACATGATGGATGTACCAGCAACCACGACCCCTTTCCCATCCTCGTCCTGTTGACCCCTTCCCTCAGTCAGGGTTTTCAGAACCGATGGAAGCCGACCAATCAGATGGCCAATGACACAAAGCGACCAATCCGATGGTAGAAGACATCTTTTTCGACCCAGCGCTCTGATTGGCCAGCGTATTTCCTCTCATTTTGACCAATGCATCTACTCTCTGCAAGAATCGCTTTTTTTCTACCTTTTATGAATGGTTAGGTTACTGTGTGAATGTTGAACTTACGTAGATTGACCTCCACCCATGAATAGCGCATACGTGCATAGATAGTTTGCATAACGCCTTCATGCTCTGTTACAACGCGTGGAACTATGCATTTTGCCTATCGACGCATAATGCGATGCCATTTGACCAAGATATGCATATATATGTAAATGATCTC
Organism: Globisporangium cylindrosporum; assembly: GCA_038050675.1. Classification (NCBI taxonomy): domain Eukaryota; phylum Oomycota; class Peronosporomycetes; order Pythiales; family Pythiaceae; genus Globisporangium; species Globisporangium cylindrosporum. Next base: position 1,396 of record JALBZD010000971.1, read on the forward strand.
GTTTCCAAATGAAATATACAAATCTCTATTTGACTTTGTTCACTTTCAAATTTGGCTCTAGTGATGCACGTATTCAACACTTACACGACATAGGACGGCTCCAGCATCCTTCATACAATAAATATCCCTCATTCACACACTGCGGTCGTGTGCGTGGTTGATGAAGTTAATACGAGCAAAGAAGAGATGCAATGACTCCACAAAATGAATGTGTAAGGTGTACAAAACTATTGAAAGCCAAGTAGTTAGGCTAGCGAATGTGCTTCGTGTTGGTGACCACAACAGAATTCGCCAGAGAGATATCGTTGCCGCTGGTATGTGATATCTACAGAGGGTTTTAACCATACGCTCGATTGAGCACCTACGTCAAAATCCTAATACTAGATTACAATGCGCTATCGGCAAACTTGTGCCTGACCACCTTATACTCAAAATTGCGACTGAACAGATCGCTGTATTACCTGTTGCTTTTTTAAAATAGGTGACAAAGGCAACAAGACAGATGGTATGAAGCACCACAGCTAAAAGCACACATCGTCGTCCTCGCTACGAATACGAAAGGTGAGTGGCTTTTGGTTGTGTTGGTTGTCAGCAACAGCAGACTGTGTCCAAATTATATTCTATTGTAAGTCCTCTCTGCTTTGAGAAAGTGACCCCAATGAGGCACCATTCCAAAGACCCACCACCCTGACAACATTTACACTGGATCTATATGCACAAACTTTGTACTGACTCATGTATAGCGTGATTTGTAGAGAAATGCTTAACTCGCACTAGAGGGTAGGTTAAGCATGACTCGGGACAGGCATACATGGAGGTTCAACTGAACTTTGAGCTTTTCGAGGGCGTTCCCGCTCTTTCTCTGTCCCTCGCGCTCCCTCACATCTGCACGACCAGCCTCAGCCTCGTCTGCTTCTCTATTGATCTGTATCAAAAACCTGGGAGTGCACACTCTCTGTACAGGACTTTTGGTCGCGTGCGCACAACAGATGGCTGCCGAGGACATGGGCCAGTCCAGCCGCGTGCGTGCTATGTGTCCCGCCCGCCCACCGGCCCTCAAGCGCAAGGGACTTGTTGTTGGGAGTGAGACTCTGGGGCCGCTGCCGCCGACCGCGCCGCCAGCCCACACTCTCATTCTCCAAGTTTCGGTCTCGCGATCACTGGTTTACAAGCGTCGGTCTCGCGATCACTTGCCTACAAGTGACAGTCAAGCACGAGCTTTCCGTTCGTTCGTCTTCCGTCCGTACCGCCAAGAGCTACACGAAGCAACAAACTCAACAAGTCAACATGGCGGAGCTGCGCATGCCGGTGGACAATGTGGAGGCTGTGGTGCGCATCACGCGCCGCATTGACGCGATCGGCGAGCGCGACAAGGGCATCTTCCTCGGCCTCTCATGGTACTACATCCGCCTGATCCTGCTCACAGGCATCGGCTGGGCCATGGACTCCATGGAGACGTTCGTCTTCATTTACTGCACCAAGCTCATCAACGCCGACATCTCGTGGAGCCCGCACCAGGCCTCGTTCCTCGGCGGTGCGGTCTTTGTCGGCTCCTTCATCGGCTCGTTCCTCTTCGGCTCGCTCTCGGACAAGTACGGTCGCCGCCCGATGTTCATGGTCACGCTCGTCGTGTTTCTGATCGGTCTCGGTCTCTGTGGTGCCAGTTGGGACATCAACTCGCTCACGATCTTCCGCATCATCTCGGGCATTGGTCTCGGCGGTGAGCTCCCAGTGGCGTCGACGCTCGTGCAGGAGCTGTCGCCAGCGAAGACCCGCGGCCGCATCATCGTGCTTTTGGAATCGTTCTGGGCCATCGGTTGCATGATCGCGGTGTGGTTGGCGTTCGGTGTTGCGCCACACATCGGCTGGCGCGAGACATTCTACCTGTGCTGCATCCCGGTGTTGTACTCGGTGATCATCCGCTTCACGATCCCAGAGTCGCCAAAGTGGCTCGCGAGCGTGGGTCGCTACGAAGAGGCTGTCGCGATCGTTGAGAACATTGAGCGCAAGCACGGCCTGGAGCCATTCGACGAGAAGGCGGACTTGGACAACAATGTGGACGCGTACCGCGCGACTGCGCCACAGCTCCCAGACTCACACATCAAGCGCATCGCGTTGCTCTTCCACCAGCCATTCCTCGTGCGCACGACCGTGCTGTGGACGCTCTGGTTCGGTATCTCGATGTCGTACTACGCGATCTTCATCTACCTGCCAGTCTTGGTCGCGGACGGCGGCAAGGGCTACGACCTGAACGGCACGTGGCGCTCGATCCTGCTCATCACGTTCTTCCAGCTGCCAGGCTACCTGGTCGCGTCGGCGTTGGTGGAAGTGTGGGGTCGTCGCCAGACGCTGGTGCTGTTCTTGCTTGGTGCGTTCGCCTCAGCGATGGCGCTTGGTTACGTGCCTCCACACAAGACGGAAGTGATCATCAGTGGCTCGTTCCTGTCGTTCTTCATGCTCGGTGCCTGGGGCTGTGTGTACGCGTACACACCGGAGAACTACCCAACGGCGATCCGCGGCATGGGTGCGGCGTATCCGTCGGGCTTCAGCCGCATTGGTGCGTTCAGTGGCCCATACTTGTGTGCCGAGATGTTTGGCTCATGGGGCATGTCGCTCGAGGCGATCATGTGGGTGTTTGGTGGCGTGCTGGTGTTCATCTCGCTGGTCGTGCTCTTCTTCGGGTACGAGCCAAAGGGCAAGAACGTGGAGATCTACGGCGACGAGGAGATGCTCACCGCGCTCAACAGCTCCAAGGCCGAAGCGTTCCACGGTATCACAACCCCTGGTGTCACGCACGCTTAGATGCGTCGGCCGTCATGGGTTCTGTCGTGAGTTTGTGATTTTGAGAGAGACGTGGCGCGTCGAACTGCTGCAGCATGAGCTGAAAGCAAAGCTGGGTGCAGCACGGCAGTGGCGTCGTCCTCGTTGTCTCTTCTAATTACCAGAGCTATAGCGACTGTTTTCTTTTTCATCATTAAGTAATAACCATTTTTTTCAGTTGGCGAAGAGCTTCTTTCTGGATCCAGCTCTTGTTGCACTTTGCGTAGCTCATGTGAAGGCGCTCAAATGGCGATGTATAGTATATTGGCCAAGCGTGATTTCTCAAGACCCTTTTAGAACGGAGAGTTTCTGGTCATCGGAATGAGTGTGGTTTCACAGGCACGAAGGATTCTTGACGCTGGTGTCGAGCCCCGTTTCATCGTATCGTGAAAACAAAACAGTCTCGAAAGCAGCGAGAGACGGCGGAAAGGATAGTTAGCCAAGCGGAGCACTTGTAGACGACCAGCCTGCCTCGTGTGACCGCGGCGTCAAAAGCGTTAGTTGAACCTTTGCAAAGTCAGTCCTTCAGTTCATGAGCAAAGGAAGAGCTTTGCAAAAAGTGTCCACCACGAAAGGACGAAAGGGCCGCATCTGTCTGACTTTATCAAGTGGAATGTGGCAGCCCAAGAAGCGCACGTTTGGCTCGGACGCGCTGTTTAAGAAGAGCCATGCTTTGTTCAAGATATTTCGGCAGCTGGATATTTTCGCAAATGCATTCGGCGCAGTGTTTGTGTAGATTACAACGACATCTTGTTTTTTGTATGTCCGATGTAAATTCGGGAGTGTCGCCCGCGATTCCAGCGGACACACAAAAACCAATCAGTCCACCTAACATCGGGTTTAGGATAAATCCGGTCTTAGTCCGAATTTTTCCGGTTTGACCCACGTTTTACAGGTTTTAGCCGAATAAAACGGTTCTAGCAATACATTCGGTTCTGGGTCAGTAAGACTGCTTTCTGTAAAAAGACTATTCTGTGAGCCGAACAGCGATTTGTCTTTTACAAGCCCCTCCTCGTCCAACGCGAGTAGACGCGAACGGAATGGCTCCAGAAGCTGCACTCGCTTCAACACCAGTCCGTCAGCATCCAGTGCCTCTATCCTCATGGGCCAGTGCGCCACTTCCAGTCGCAGGTGCTACTGCCGCTGCCTCTCTCTAGATCCCCACGCAAGCACCACCGCTGCTGCTGATTCGAGATACGTACGCTTCTATACCATCTCGCGTGTGCCTTGTGCGTGCTTACGCTTGCTCGTGTTGGGGTTGCTGACTCGGTCTGTCTGTGTGCACATCTCACTTTGTTTCCACTGCTTGTTGTATGCAGAGGCACCTCGAAGACGGGCTTCAGACAGAGAAGGTGACCACTTCCAGTGCAAGCGCATCAGTAGCCTCCTCCTCCCATGCCTCTACTTCTTCCCATTCGTCTTCGTCATCCTATAAACCACCAACCGAGGCACAAGTGCTGCCCACAGTATCTCTGCAGCGCCGCATAGTACGCACTATCCCCCTCCCTCCATATGGCTCTTGCAAGACAGGGAAACCTGCTAATGCTTGGTACTCTGATGTTTGTTCCTTGGTAATGCAGCCTGGTCTGTTTGACTTCTCAGGGTTCCCGTTCCCGAGTAGCACCTCGCCGCAGCAGGACGGGTACCCGCCACCTTTCTTCAAGCGCCTGGACCAGTACATCAAGGACAACGGCTACCGCGCGCGCGACGTCTTCCTCGTGCTCGACCACAACAGCGACCAGACGATCACGGCCAGCGAGATGCTCTCGGGCTTCCACCGGATCGACTTCCAGGTGCGTTCGAGTTGGGGAGTTTGGTGGCATACCTCAGTACCGTTACTATAGCGTATGATAATTAATCCAAATAATGCCATCAGATCTCCAAGCGCGAGGAGAAGATGCTGCACGACTGGATGCAGCAGATCGTGGGTCACGACCTGTCGTTCAAGGAGTTCGCGCTCGCGCTCAAGCAGCGCGCGTCGCTCACGTCGCCGCAGCGAGTCTCCATTCTCCAGTTAACCAACAAACCATGACCTCAAACTTAACAAAATCAAAACTTACAGCCAAAGTCTACTACTTCGAGTATTACAGAACTTCACTTCACTGAGGTACTGCAACGGCACTCTACATACACGCTGCCATCACTCGCTGGAGGTCAGCCGCACTCTGAATCGTACTCATCGTCATCTTCTTCATCATCATCATCATCACTCTTCATCACGTCCTGCCAGACGAGACAGGCAGCTTCAATGCCTCCACAGCCACCACCAGTGAGTTCTGCACCAAGGCACCACGCGGGATCGAGCGAGCACTCAAAGCGCGACCCGCGCGGGAACCGCTCGCGGTGCAGCGTCATGTACATGCTGTATTTGCGCCTGTCCAGGTAGAACAGGTCGCGGAGCACGAGCGGATCACTGCGGTACCACCAGCCGTTGTGCGCGCTGCGCGTGAGCTTACGCAGGAAGCCTGAGCCAAGCTTCTTGCAGAGATCCCGGGCGAGCTCGCGATAAGTGCGCATCGCGCGCGTTTGGCGGTGCTTGCGGCGGTAGTGCTCGAGCGTCCCGGGCTTGAGCGGAGCCCAAAAGTACCGCTCCCAGACCGCGCGACCGTAGATCGACCAGAACGCATCCCAGCGCTCAAAGAGCAGGTCGAACGCGTCGACTGTGCGGTTGGCGCGGAACGGGACCTCGAGGCACCGGTAGGCAAAGCGCCAGGGCTTTTTTTCTTCCAGGCGCTGCACGTCGCGGAGGATGATCGCGTCCACCTGCTCACGCGAGAGGCTGCACAACGACGACGAAGAAGATGAAGGATGGCGAAGCAGTGGACGCTGCTGTAGACCACTACGATGACCACCAGTACCCAGGAGCTCTCCGACCTCGCTTTCATCATCTTCTTCTTCGTCGTCGCCATCTGTAGCGGAGGAATCGTCGTCACCGTTGTCGGAAAACGCAAACTCCGAGCCGCTCTCGGACGACGACCACGATGCTGGAGTGTCTCGACTATCAAGTGCAGACCTGTCGTTTACTGCTTCGTGAAGCGTCTTGCGTTGCTTGAAGCGGATTGTCGTGCTGTTGCCGTTGGCTATGCTGAGCTGCTTGCCAATACCCCCAACACGGTGGCGCACACGCTTGTACACGTATCCGCAGGCAATCATCACCTGGTCACCGCCAACAGTGTGATCATCGCCTTCGTCACCATCAGAGCACAAGTCCACAACATCATTTTTCTTCGACTCCATGGCGCACAGCTCGTACTTGACGAACCCTCCACCAGCGCCGCGACTGCTGCCACTCTCTCGCTTCACGTGGACGAGCTGGAGCGGCACGACCATCGACCCGTCCTCTTCGTCCGAGCTGCCGACCGAGATCACCTCCACGAGGTCCAGCAGACAGCTAGAAGACGCCGAGATATCGGTAGATGAAGACGGAGACACGGACGTCATGGGGTCACGCGAGAGCGCCAGGAGCAGCGTGCTGCCAGTGCTGCCGACGCTGCTGCCGTCCGCGTGCAGGGGCTCGAGCGCCATGCCTCTCTTCGTTAACGCCTCTGTGGGTGATGGCACCTGACTGGGCGGACTGCGGTGTGCTGCTGTGTGGCCTTTGGCTCGTGCTCGTCGCGTTCTTTTTCTCTCGTGCAGGTCCATCGATCGCCGCCCATCAATCAATCAATTGCTCGCTCTCTCGAATCGATTGACGCGCTTGTTGCGTCCGCTTCTTCTTTCTGGGACTTGCATTCTTTGCGAAAATCTTTTTCGCTTTGTTTGTGAAAAGCGGCTTCATATGGTTTTTCTTTGGAGGCAGTGTGGATGAGTTTCTATTGGTTGAAAGTGCAGATTAATTTATTTTTATTGGCTGGAAATTGAAATCTTTTTGACAAATCACAAAGGTCAAAGAAATGCTGGAGAGGCAAAGGTCAAGCACGTTGAAGCGAGCTGGTGGTGCCTGGAGGAAGTGAGCGAGTGGCCTTGGGTATCCGAGTTAGTTCGCTTGCGGACAGGAGTTTTATCACACGCCACTGATAGATTGGATGGACACCACCACTGACAGTCCAGGCTCACGTGCTCACCATGCGCTGGTGAAACAGTCCCTCATGGGGTGCTTTTATCCTTGCCATGCCACGCTGTTGTCTGTGGCTTCTCAAGCACAGTGTGAATTACCCATTGTCCATCTGAGCTGGTCAGCCACACAACAACAACAACAATAATAACAATAGCACAAGCTCTCTCCATTTGCACAACACTCAGGGCGAACGGTATACTATTTCAATAAAGGAAGCGGTGCTCAAATTCATTATTCGTAGCTTGCTCGCTTACAGGAAGCCACAGGACCAGTTCTTGGAGAACTTGCGGCAGAACCAGCCGATGAAGCCCTCCTTCGGCCCCGCCTGCTCGAACGTGCAGAGGTATGTCGTGCCTTCCTCGCCGTCGGCCTGGCACTCCTGCGGGAAGTACGAGGCGGTGGCGTTCGCGTCGATGGTTGAGAGCACCGGGGAGCTTTCGTCCAGCGCGACGCACTTGCAGCTGGACTCGACGACGTCGACCGCGGCGACAGTGCGTGCGCTGCTGACAAGGGCGACCGCCGCCATGACGATAGCGAGTTTCTTGCTGAACTGCATCTTGAGAGGGTGGTTGGTGGGTCGGAGTAGCTTGGGTAGCCTTGGGTGAGGTAGTTGCTGGGACTTGGCGAATTGGAAAGTGAGCGTCTGGGAAATTGCAAACCCGCCTCGACTCTACTCGATACGACTGAGCTCTCACTTCCTAGTGAGGATTACACGACTCGTCAAGTATTTCCATAGTCTGCTCTTCTGTGTCTGTTTTCATGGGCTGTACAAAACGGGAAGGGTCTACGCGTGCCAGCATCCGGGTGTTGAAGCGCAACCCCTGTTTCGTGCTGTGGTGTGAGAGTTCCCCATGAGCTGACGCTCGCTGCAAGGATGCGCACAGTAGACTGAGCGTCGTCATCAGTGCTCGCAGCGGCAGGACGAGTTGGAATTGCTCCCGCCTACGGAGTGGGTGCCCTTCCAAAATCGAAGGCGTTGGCTGGAATGGTAACCCGCGAACACTGACCTCAACCTGTGAGCATCGTGGATGTCAGAGGTCCAAAATTTTCCGTCCACTGAGATGATTCAGCGCTACTTTCGTGTCCTGTTCGTTTTTTCATCGTGAGACTTCGACCCGCTTAGTCGCAGATTATTGCTTTCAACTTTCTATCGGCCTGGTCAGTGTTGATTGTGGGCTGGAGCTCAGTTCACAACTAAACATGCTGTTCGGTCAGATGACGATGCTCAGTGAGTGAATCAAGACTCTTAACAGTCCACTCAACAACAGGAGTACTCGGTAGGATGTGTTTCCTCTCGTCGATAGAACGGAACTCTGACCCCGTCGTTGATGCTGACAAGCTCACTGGTGATTTGAGGGAACTGATTTTCACGTCACCCGGCCGTTTCCAGGTCAGCAATTGTTCTCTCTTCGCTCACATGGGGTTCGCATCAAGCGACGATCGGACCAATACTGAGTGGCCGGACAACAACAGGCGCGAGCCTAAGCGGCGACGACATCCAACCTTGGCAACGACGTTACTCCTTAAAGTGCTCCAATAGAAGACTAACCTGCGACTTTGTCTTGTAGACCGACTTTGAACTACATGAAAATAGCTATTCCACACGCATATCTCTCGTCGTGATGGCTCAGGTGTGGAGGTTCAGTTGTTCGAGTACAAGATCGGTCGTTCCATGTTGTGATGTGGATAGGACTGCAGCATCAGAGGTCCTAGATCAGCATTTGGATTTGCTCTCTCATGTGAGTCAATACCCTTACATAGTCAAATATTGATCGAAATAGACACCCATGTTCACCTCACTTTCAAATTCCAGTGGATATCCACGAGGTGTCCAGGTATCTTTCCCGCTGAGATGATCCAAGCTACTCTTCTAGAGTGTTCGCTTTCCCACCACACATCTTCAGTTCGCTCGCACACAACAGGGTGGGCTCTCACCTTGGGGTTTCTCCTTGTTTGGGGCAGGAGGGTAATGAAGAAGAGAAGACCAGCGTTACAGTGCTAGTATTCTCACTCCCTGATGATGTTCTTGTTTCCTATCAGATTCGTTGACGTGGCAACACCATACCGACGACAATTCCACTGTTTCCCACGCACATGAATCATAGTTGCAGTACCGAGCATGGTATCAATGTTACTGTTGTGAGGACATCGTGAGCCAGGTAGGCTCGCCACAGTTAGGACTAGAGGTTGGTTGCTGTGAAGACGTCTGTGATAGTGGTGTCGCCCAAATCAACGGATGATTGGATTTTCGTCTTAATGTTGCAGAGGAAAACCTGAAAGAAGCAAATGAATTATATTGTGCCTGGTCAGTTTGGCAACGCATTTCTGAATCAGACTCGAGGGAAACCGAGTGGAGGAGGAATGTCCAGAATCCTTTCGGCGATGGGTGAACCGTGCTAGGTTTTAATTGAGGTCATTACTGTGCTTCTTAATTTATGAATGTGTGTCAGTAGACCATAGAAGGAAATAAACTGATGCAGTACGACCAAGAAAAAGACCACGAAGTGCTTCGTGATTTTGGACTCTCAACGCAAATATTGTCAAAGTCAGGGGATCAAAGGGGAACATTTACGTCAAAACTCGGCGGCGTTGGTAGTGTTGGCGCCAGTTGGCGCCCAGTTATCACCCTCAGTAGGTTGGATGCAGCTCCCTTTCCCCGCACAAGTTGAGTTAAACCCATCGGATTGAAGACACAGAAACAAAAATCGAAGCCAAAGGTCCAGCGAGGCGCAAAGTGGCGATGAACAGCGAGTTTACAAGAGTAGCGCTGAATCATCTCAGTGGACGGAGATTTTTGGACCTCTGACATCCACGATGCTCACAGGTTGAGGTCAGTGTTCGCGGGTTACCATTCCAGCCAACGCCTTCGATTTTGGAAGGGCACCCACTCCATAGGCGGGAGCGATTCCAACTCGTCCTGCCGCTGCGAGCACTGATGACGACGCTCAGTCTACTGTGCGCATCCTTGCAGCGAGCGTCAGCTCATGGGGAACTCTCACGCCACAGCACGAAACAGGGGTTGCGCTTCAACACCCGGATGCTGGCACGCGCAGACCCTTCCCGTTTTGTACAGCCCATGAAAACAGACACAGAAGAGCAGATGATGGAAATACTTGACAACCCGTGTAATCCTCACTAGGAAGCGAGAGCTCAGTCGTATCGAGTAGAGTCGAGGCGGGTTTGCGATTTCCCAGACGCTCACTTTCCAATTCGCCAAGTCCCAGCAACTACCTCACCCAAGGCTACCCAAGCTACTCCGACCCACCAGCCACCCTCTCAAGATGCAGTTCAGCAAGAAACTCGCTATCGTCGTGGCGGCGGTCACCCTTGTCAGCAGCGCACGCACTGTCGCCGCGGTCGACGTCGTCGAGTCCAGCTGCAAGTGCGTCGCGCTGGACGAAAGCTCCCCGGTGCTCTCAACCATCGACGCGAATGCCACCGCCTCGTACTTCCCGCAGGAGTGTCAGGCCGACGGCGAGGAAGGCACGACGTACCTCTGCACGTTTGAGCAGGCGGGGCCGAAGGAGGGCTTCATCGGCTGGTTCTGCCGCAAGTTCTCCAAGAACTGGTCCTGTGGCTTCCTGTAAGCGAGCAAGCAAGCCCTTGCAAGAAGGTCAGCTCTATATTGTATGTATGTGAAAGTCTAGAAACGCAGGTGTCGAACCAATACTTCCATCGAAGTGGAAGGATCTTGTTGCAGTCAGTATACCGTGTAACACGAACAAATGAATCAGCGCATTTGCTACCAGAACCTCGAATGACGGTGTGCTGGATACAATTAATCTAGACCGTGAGTGGTAGTGCTTTATCTACGCTTTCGTGTCGAGGACATTTTTATTTTGGAGTTGTTGAGGTATATTTGTTACAACTGAACTCAATATCCTGGAACAAGTTCCTACATATATGAGCAGATTTTCGGTGTGTCCAGCAGCAGCAAACACATGAATACTGCTCTCAGTATCCATCGCCAAGTTTGCAGCTCTATCCGCCATTTTTTAACATTCGGTAGTGATGAGTCCATGTCCGGACATCTAATTGATCAGCCAAGAGTCTTGATTCTTCATAAAGCTTTATCAAACGGCGACAACGTGCAAGTCGAGGACCTTAAGCATGGCCAAATAGCTCAACAGTAAATCTCATCCAGACCGAGAGTGTTGGTAGTGGCTAGATTGCTCTCTCTCTCTCTCTCTCTCTCTACTGGGTCAACGACAATACCTACGTACATGTTTTCTTCTTACGTCGACTTCTTCATGCGCGCCGAGATGGCGGTTAGGAGCTCCACGAGCGGTGGGTGGTCATAGTGGTACTTGCTGTAGAGCGGGTCTGGGTTCAAGTTGGCGAGGTTCCCGATCGCGACCTTGGTAAGCGTGGGCTTGAGCGTGTCTCCGTGACCCAGATCCACTGCAAAGGC
>JALBZD010000972.1:0-12655 GCA_038050675.1 Globisporangium cylindrosporum
GTTGTGTCGTGATATGGGCGCCAAAAGTAGCTGATCAAAATAAGCAGGGCTTTGATATATAGTTATCAAATACCAAAGTGATTATATTCGAGCGGTGGTCAGTAATGAGAGGCATATCTGTATCACTTTCGATCCAGCGTTCTCTGGTGCCATCATTTCCACGCCACAAAGTACGCAAGCCGACAATTTCGGTCAAAGAAAGCGTACTTATTCTACTCGACTGCTACTTTTCATTTCTTATTAGAGTTACTTCAGTGCCACAACCTGCTACCCACCCTCTCGCTCTGTTGATGCGCATTCTTCGCTTCCAGCGATGAAGTCGGAGGTGCACGTCGAGGAAATCGGGCGGCAGCGCTTCGCGGCGACGCTGCCCAAGCTGCGCGCGCTCGTGCGCGGTTGCTCGTTCGTGGCGATCGACACGGAGATGGGCGGGCTCTCGCTGCAAGAGTACGTGTGCGTGTCTGCGATAGTATCTTGAGCTGTGTTGTTGACAATGAAGAAAGAGCACGTGCACACTCGCGGATCCTGTCGCTCGCTGCTCATTCACTGATTGTGCTGAGCAGGAGCATATGCAGTCCAACGTGGCTTTCTGTGGACGGATCAATGATGCAGCAGTTGATCGCATGTACATATGCATGGTGTACTTATACGTTGTGTTGTTCTGTTTGTATGCGTGTGTGTGAATGTATGCGTGGATGGATGTGTGTGTGTTGTTGTTGTTGTTGCAGTTGCCGCCCGAGCATGATGGACTCGATCCAGGAGCGCTACGAGCAGTTCCGCACGAATGCGCAGCAATTCCCGCTCGTACAGTTCGGGCTGAGCTGTTTCACGTGGGACGCGGACGCGCGGCGCTTCGACGTCGAGACGTACCAGTTCCCGATCTTCCCGCGCTTCGCCAAGATCGAGGCGAGCGAGCTGCCAGACCGCCGCTTCCTCGTGCAGCCGCGGTGTCTGCAGTACATCCGCGATCACGGTTTCGACTTGAATACATGGATCGACGACGGCATTAGCTACTTGTCGCACGCGGACCAGAAGCAGTTCGGCGGCTTACTCGCCAAGTCTGCACAACCCGAAGTACTGCGCAAGTTCGACCCGAAGGTACCGGCGATCATCACGGCCGACACGCGCGAGTTCCTACAGGACATGACCAAGAAGATCAAGAAGCGCTTCGCATCGCACAAGTTCAGCAGCAAGAAGCACGGGCGGCGCGACGCCAAGAACCGTCACAGAGGAAGCAACACTAACAGCAACGCCAGCAGCAAAGACGGCGCGCATGATGAGGAAGACATGTGTGGTGGTGGTGAAGAAGATGACGATGGCGAAATCGAGACTGATGATGGTGATGATGATGGCAGTGGCAGTGGTAGTGGGAAGCCGAGCACCACGACGGGCAGCGCGGCAACACCCTCTTCGCCAGCAGAGCTGCGAGCGGCCAAGAGGTTCCTCGACACTGGCTTGGAGCACGATCACAAGGGCAAACTGCGCTCGGACTGGCCCAGCGCGGTGTTTCTCAGCGAGCCGCTGGCACCGTTCCGCCGCCACGTGCTCGTGCAACATCTGGAAAAGAGCTTCCCGAACGTCACGGTGTTTGACTGCAAAGCGGACAATTGTGGGGAGGACGTGCAGCAAAACCCGTGGAAGCGCCGCGTGCGTTTGGTTGCAACTAACTCGGCAAAGGAGAAACAGTGTCTGCTGGACGCCTACGAGCAGATTTCGCAGCAAGAGGTGTGCGCCAAAGCAAGGGCCAAGGAAGAAGAGTGTAACTATGGTGAACTTGTGACACTGAACCAAATCTGTATGTGTTCGGTATGTTGTCCATGCTTATAGCTTCGAGAGCGCAACCTCGAGTTGGTCGGATTCACGGAGCTGATGGATCTGCTTGTGAACTCGCGGAAGCCGCTGGTCGGACACAACCTGCTGCTCGATCTCATGCAGTGCTTTGAGAAGTTTCATCAGCCGCTGCCGTCGCGCTGCTCCGAGTTTCTGCACGAGATGAATGCGTGGATCGGCGGTGGCAGTGACGGCAACGTTGAGAGTGAACATGACACTAACGATCTCAGCCATTCTCTTCATAGAGGAGGCATCTACGACACCAAGGAGATGGTCACGCACGCGATGGAGAACCTCGACATGTTTGCCAACAACCTGCAGCACAGTGCGTTGGAGACGGTCTTTGAAGCACTCTCCAAGACGCCATTCCACGGCGCCGAGATTCGCATCAAGAGTCCCTCAGAGTGGTCGTCGAGCAACAGCGCATCGAGAATGTCTTCTGCATCGTCCCTGCCCCCGCCACAAAAGCAAAAACAGCACGTCCAGGCGCACCAGGCAGGCTACGACGCGTTCATGACGGGTTTTGTGTTCCTTCGCGTCTGCTGCGGTCTGGGGATCCCGAACATGGCGATCGCGGGCCTTGGTCAGAGAACGACGACTGCGGAGGCAAGTGGCAGCGCCAACTACAGCAATACCAATAATCGACTGGACGACCGGCTGCTGCAGTTCCGTAACGTGCTGCACGTGAGCCATTTCCTGCCGGCGCACACGCTTCGCATCCCCGGACCGTTCCCAGACGAGTCCGAGACGCCGTCGCGCGAGTGCTACTTGCGTTTGCACCTGGTGCGTACAGCGGCGAGCGGGAACCTCAAGACGTTCCACATCAAGCAGTGCATCTGCTGGGCGCTGGACCTCAAGTCTCCCAAGCAGGTTCAGGTCTACTGGGAGGGCAAGCAGTGGGTGTACGTTGCGCTGCCGACCCCCAAGCTCGCGGAGCGACTGCTACAGGTGCGCGAAGGCACGAGCGAGTGCGAAGGGTCCCCAAAGGACCCGATGCCGTCCATGGGCTGCGTCGACATCTACCGATGCGCGTCGGTGTCGCCGTCGCCGCTGCTGCCCGCAGCGCTCGCGGCCGAGAGTGTTTATTCTCTGGCCTCAGCAGCAGAAAGAGAGACCGAGGAGTTTGAGCTCGAGGCGGAGAAGAAGCAGACGAAGCGGAGAAAGTAGGATCCCGAACCAAAGGGCCAGGAGCTTCACATGCGACCGCATTCTCTCTTTGGAGGTCAATCTCTGACGAAGAAATGGGAAGAACTTTGTTGGTGTACAAACCTGTTATCAGCTAGGTACAGGAAATCGGCGGTTGCTTTTCTGCCCGATTTGCATTGAGCAAAGCGACGAGAATGGATGTTTCACGATGATGGCGAGTGAAATCAAGATTTGCTCTACAATACAAATGAAGTATGACCTTTCTTTCTTTTAACACCGCAAGCAGAGCTTCCATCCGTATGCTCCAGAGCAGATTTCGATGACTGGACAGCGTTTGTCGCTCTCAATCAAACCCAAACCAGGAGCTGGTAAGGAGTTGACCAACACCATCCATCGAATACTAGCGTCTTCAACTTGGACGAAACGAACGTGACACCGAAACACGCGATCTTTGCAAATGGAAAAGCAGATGCGTTCATTGCTCTAACAGCAGTCAGCAACACGCACTCAGTCCAAGCATAGACGAGAATGCGATTGCTGATCCTGCTGCTAGTATAGATAGATATATAGGGAAACACGTCACGAACTAACCACAAATCACTAATTGCTCTCTCGCGCTCTCAGTGTCTCTACATGCTCAAGGCGCTCATCTGGCACGACACCTCGAGGAACATCACGTCCGATGCAGCTGCCGCCTCCTTCTCCTCCATGGCAGGCGAGAACGCGCTCAGCGGGTATAAAAACGACACCGACTGGTCGTTCGAGAGCGGGCTCGTCTTCGCGGCGCCAGAGCCCGAAGCCTGCGCCGTTGCCAGCGGATTCGAGAAAATGCTGCCGTTCTCCATGCTCTTGCGGATGCTGCTCATGTCCGCCACCGATCGGCTCGTCACCTCGTTCTTGCCGTCCACGACCGTGAGCAGCACCTGGTTCTTCTCGTGCCACAAAGTCGTCAGCTTCTCAAACAGGCGCGACGTGATCGACTGCTGCTGGTGTTCCTTCACCTTGCTCGACTCCTTCTTCTCCGTCAAGTGCACTTCCGAGAGGAACAGCTCCTCCTTCACGCTCTCGTCGTCGTTGTCGTCGACATCGCTCTGGCCGAAATCATCGGCGTCGTCGCCGAACCAATTCGTGTCCGCGAGCGCAGGCGCGAACGGATCGTCCACTGGGTACACGAACTCGTCGATGAGATCCGTTTCAAAGCCGCTCAAGCCCAGACAGTCGTCGATCTGCGCTGGCGAGTCGCACGTGCCGGACGAGTCCGTAATGTCCGACGCGGCCGAAGGTGACGAGGCAACCGCAGCTGCTGGCACAACGACGTCCGTCTCTTCTTCTTCATCCTCAGCGTCGGTGGTCGGCTCCGCAGCGGCGGAAGCAGCGGTCGACTGCGTCCACGACGCAATGTCGCGGAAGTCCTTCCATGAAGACTTCTCGAGCGACGACATGATCTTCGACGCAATGTTCATCTGCGAGAATTCCTTTGGCGGGTTCGCGTTGAAGAACGATGAATAGTTGCTGCCACTCTGCACATCAAAGAAGAAGGGCGAGTTGCCGAAAAACGTCGCCGAGAACATCATGCCCATCACCATCACGAGGTTCTTCTTCGCCGCGTGGATCTCGTGGTGCTGTTGAGGCATCTCCTGCTGGTCGCCGCTCATCGCAGTGTACGCCGCGAACGGGTGGTCAAAGTCGCGCAGCAAGTCGTCCGCAGCGACATCCGCCATCTCCGTGTCTTCCAGGTTGCTAAAGCAGTAGTCCCAGTTGTCCTTCGCCGCAGCGGTAGGGGTCAGAGCCGCTTCAAAAGCCGAGGCAACATCCACAATGGGCTCTGTCTTGATCACAACGTCGTCTTCGATCTGGACCACAGCAGCAGCTGGAGCCGCCACGGCAATAGGAGCAACCGTAGCAGCAGCGGACTGCGTCTGGGACTGGAGCTTTTGCTGCAGCAACTGCTGCTCCTTCGCAAAGGCGTCCAGCTTCTCCTGCAGCGCCTTGAGCTCGCGCTCCTTCTCCATCAACTGGTCTTCCAATTGACCGACGTACGCTTTCTTGCGCTCACGGTGCAGCTGCGCCGACATGCGGTTGCGGATCAGGCGGCGCTTCTTCTTGGCTTCCTTCGAGTCCGGATCCAGGCTCTCGAGCTGGAGCTCCATCTGGCGCAAGCGCTCTTCGCCCAACGCGTCAATCTCCGACCCAAAGAGCATCGATCCGCAGCTCAAGAACGAGTTCGAGGACGACGACGATGGCGAGCTCGCCGCGTTCTTCTTTGCAGACTTGGCGTCCGGCTCCACGCACGACGATACGTTCGCCGACGTGGTCTTGCCAGTCTTCATCTTCTTCGACTTCTCCACCGTCACGGTGGCGCTCTCACTCGCGGTCATGTCCACAACAGAACTAGGTGAGGACGTCGCCGAGGCAGTCACGGCTTCGCCATCCACCGCATCAGACGGGGACGGAGACGACGCCGACATGGTCTTGCGCTTCGTCTCGCGACGCGCATTTACGACGTCGCGTCTAGCAGCGCGCTGCGCCTTGCCGGCGTCCGCCGAGAGAACATTCGTAGCGGGAACAGACGACGTCGTCTCTGGGATCTCCACCTTGATCATGCGCTGCTTTTCCATCGCGATCAGCGACGCCGACGCGTCCGCTGTCACGCAGGCGCTCGGCGGCACTTGGATTTGGTCCACGGGGCGCACCTCCGTCTTCACGGCGGAGGCGGCGGCAGCAGCGGTGTGGGTACTGGCGGTCGTCGCGCCGCTATGCTGCACGTTCGCATTGTGTGCGGTCTGCAGGATGCTTCGTAGAAAATCCGTCATGCTTGTTGGGGTATGTGATGTACTGTGTGTCTATGCGCTTTGGTTGGGATAGCGAGAAAGGGCTTGTAAGGGGAAATGAAGAAAAGGTGATTCTTGTTTGTTGTTTGCGTGCTGGTGGTTGCTTGTGGTTGCACGCAGTCGATCTGAACAAATCGAGAGAGACATGTATGTGCGATTTCGGTCGTTAGTGAGCTGCTGTAGCACACCCACACAAGTGCACGCAGGGCACGGTTGCTGTGCCTCATTGATCATCATCATCATCATCACTCGCTCTCTTCTTACCTTTTTGCGGAATGTCGCGACTTTGTGGATGATCGCTCGCTTGTTTGCTTGCGCGCGCTTGCTTGCTAGTTTGCTTGTGTGCGGTGTGTTTTTGTCTTGGTGTGGATATGGATTTTTGGCTCGGAGGGAGGGAGCCGAAAGTGATTTGCTATCTGTCTGAGCCCCAGGCTTCCTCCACAACAACAACACAACATACCAGACCCGTGTTCCTTCTAGATCCCAAAAAACCTTGGCGAAAAACCTCTCCCGCTCAACGGATAGCCCTATTCCACTCCCCCGCAAAGCCCGTCTCTTGCTCATGGGGGTAGGGGAGTTTAGCGCACTTTTTGATTAGCCGTCGCTGTCTTGCTTTCAGTATGGATGAGTGTCAAACACCCGTACGCATACAGAGAACAAGACAAACGAAGGAATCGTTTTGACTTTTTCAAACAGTCATGAACTCATACTGATTCGAAGTCTACTACTACTCACACCTCAAATAGCGAGTCTAAAAATCCAGAGAAATCAGCACACAGTGACGAAAAAGCTGGCTTTTTGGAGGCGCACCCAAAAGTTGTCGAAGGATGTGAGGCGAGTTGGCGCGTGGCTGGTTGGTCCAGCACGCGTAGGCTGCTGCCTGCTGAACTATTTGAAATCCTGAACTTGGACACTTTGGCGGTCTGCAGTTTTGCCCGGGAAGATTCGCTGAAGAGGCACATGGCTGCAAAACCAGTTGATTGGAGCGAAATTGCGCTCTCAAGAGGCGCATGAAAAGCCTCGACCTTAATCTGCTTTTTCCAACGTTCGTTCTCGAAGGAATTCTCTCGCAAAGAGAACTCCCAACAAGCGACAGGGAGGACAAAGCGATCTTGAGATCTTGAGATTTGAGTTCTTCCTCCTGGCTTCGCTTGTGCTGCTGCACAAGAGTTTTCTGGACCGTCATTAACCAAGCTGCTACAGGGCGGAGTGATGGTGTGGGAGGCGTTTGGTACACCGTGCTTACCATACTGTACGCGAGAAGGGTTCTCAAGCCTTTTTGGCTTGCTTTCGGTATGGGGTTTCGACGGATCTGAGCCACATGTCGTGCAATCGTGTCTGGGGCTGGGCTTCTGTGCTGGTGCATTCCGATTGGCGCATCCAAGGTAGACGGAGGGTCAAGTCGATGTCGTCAGCGGGCTCTTGAGGTGCAGAGCGAGGGAAGTTTGACTGAAGGTGCTTCTCCTTTCCTCGATCTGCGCCATCTTCAAGCGCAGAACTGGCGGACAAGCAAGAAAGGCGACCTGGGTACAACAAAATTGAAACAAGAGCCGCCAATCTAAAATATGCCAGCCAGTGCTGTGAGCAGCATCCGCTCGATGCTCCATCACTACTGCTTTGTTTGCCCCTCTCAGTGAGTGGCAATTATTTGCGAGGCTTCAGAAACGACAAGCGCGAGATTGAAGTTTGACTGGAAATATTCACTCAAAACTTCAACTCGTACGTGTTTGCATTTGCCGCAAGCTTTCTCTCTTGGCGTCCATTGCAACAGCAGCACTCGGACAGGTTGATTGACTGGCGCGGAGAGATTGGAATTGATGGAGATGATCTGATCCATGATGATCAGAACGGACTCGCATTCGAAAATTCAAATAAATTGTTCTCACTCCTCCTTGAAGTCGCCCTCATTTCGCAAGCGCATCGATCTGTTGATGGAACTTGGCGAGTACTTTTTGCTTCTCTTTCGCGCAGAGTTGCGAGGTCGAGGCGAGTGCCGAGACGCGCGCTCTCTCGGCTTGTCTAATTACAGTGAGTTTTCAAGACGAGCAAGCGAGCGTGAGGACGAATCAGAATGCGCGACCCAGTGCATCTCCACCAAAGTTCACTGCTGTCAACGTACGTCAGTTCTATGCTTGCCATCTGTGGTGTTTGGGATCAGATCAAGTCAACGAGGTGAAAACGAAATGCCAACCAGATCTCCGCACATCTGAGCAAACGGTGTGGAATGACTTCGCACCTGAGCAAGCGCCTCCAGTTTCTTTTCTGCTTTTTCGTTGATGCTTTCGTTCGCCTGATTTTCGATGTGAAGCCACCAATCTGAGTACAGTGCATTCAACGCACATCAAGTGAGCAGCTCAAGACAGGGCATTTATTATGTGAGTACCTTTCGGAGCTTGGTGAGCTGCTGCTCGGTGTCATTGATTTCGCGAGCAACTCGTTCCTTCAACACCGCATACTGTTCGTCCAGCTGTCGAACGATCTCCCTTTTTCTAGCTGCAAAAGGTAATGTTAGCGATGGTATTTGAAACAATCCCTTGTTGGCTGCACTTGACGAACATGCCAGCATCCATTGTTGTTACTTGCGAGCTCTTACCTTCCACCATCACTTTGATTGCCTTTCGCAGTGCATTCACGCGATCATTCACCTCACTCGAGCCAGCAGAGGCGCTTGCTCGGCGCTTCTCGTACAACACAAGCGGGGTCCGAAGAATCAAGTGCGGCTCCTGCGTTCCTACGCACACTGCTGCGTGGCGATCTCCATCTCCACCAACGACGTCGCTTTCACAAATCCTTCCCTCTGGAGTGAACAGCGCGCTCTTCGCAGTTTTCTGGAGTTTTGCAGGAGCAGCTTTCGCCGCTCTCGGGTGGTCGTCGTCACCCGTTGACAACAGCACTCTCTTTCGCGCAGCCCCAGACAGCGAATGTCGCGGTTGCGTCTTTGCTGTTTTCTTCATGTCGTCGTCGGGGAGAGTCCCACAAGGGTGCACTATTGCCCAATCTACAGCATCCACACCCCAAGGCCGCATTTAGTTAGACCTCCTGGTATCAAACCGCGCATCGTCACGCCGCAGATCGTGCACGTTTGCGCACACGCAGTCACTTACTGATAGAGTCCACTTGCCTGCAGAAACCCCTTCTTGAATGCTGCGTCGCTCCGATGATATGCGTGCAAGCGTGCTTGAGCGGAAATGCGGAAATGCGGAAATACGCGGTGCCCGCATTTGGTTGTCAATCCGCAAAATGAAAGGAAACCTGCAACTTGAAGTTTCCCTTGTGTGGGCCACCCTATTATACTATTATCTGGATTTATCCTAGAAGAGTGTCAAATTTTAACTTGATATATTGGTGTGGTAGACACTATACACGGACATTCCTGGGTGTGTTGAGGTGGCGGAACCCAACACGGTGACGCTCTCTCAGACTCACCCACAGATAACGAGCGAGAAAGCCGCGTGGGCGTGAAGGCGAAGGTGTCCATCCGGTAAGCCGTGCCGCGCTCGAGGGGCTCGAACTACGAGACGCCGTCTCCTGCACACAGATAAAGCTGCTGCTGTCGCTGCTGTGAGCATAGCGTCTGCTCTTTTTTACTGCCGCCCTCATTGCTGCAGAAGACAGACTTTTGGGCTTGAGCAGACGAGCGTCGCGGATTTCTGCAGCCGGCGAGATCGATTGTGAAGGGGAGATCAGTTCTACGCGGGTGAATGAAGATGGAGCCGAGCGGAGCTGCTGCGGCGAATGAGGATACAGTACGTGCACCTTGCCGTCATAGAGCTATGCATATGTGCTGTGTGGGACCTGGCGTTGAGGGGAATCCATAAATTCGATTTGAGAACTTGTATTGCAAAAAGAGAGAGAGAAGGGGAAATGAGCGTGGGTGCATGCTAACATGATGCTGTTCGCTGCTTGCTGCATTATACATAGTCGAGCCCATCGTCATCGTCGAATCCGTTCCGCAATGCGCTGCACAAATTTGCTAAGAAGAAAGAGAAAACCCACCTGGGGAGCAGTGCGACGTCCGGGTTCTTCTCCCGCGCGTCCAAGGGGAAAGGCAAGCAGGAGCTACCATTGCCAGGCTCTGTGAAGCAAGTCTGTGCGGGTCAATTGCCGCCAGTGTGGGTGACACCAGCGCCTGCGCCTCCGAGGTACGCCTTCCCTTCGTTTTCGTAATTGTTGCAAATTTCTCTGTATTGTATCATAACAAGATGTGTTTGCACTAAGCAGAAAGATGTCGTCACCAACGAATGCTGTGTCGAAGTCTCCAAAGGCGGAGACCAGATCGACCAGCAGCGAGCACGAAGACGAGGAACTCTCCAGATCGCTAGACCACTTGCACATGAAGAATGGAGCTTCGGATCAACCGAGATCAACCCCAGCCGCGACCAGCTTGTCAACGCGTCCTGCGTCTCGAAATGCGGCTGGTAACCACCGCAGCGAGCAATTCCATCAAATGCTCAAGAATGACGTCGTGGACTTGGATAAGTTGCGGGAGCTGAGCTGGGGTGGGATCCCTGTGCACCACCGTCCTACTGCGTGGCGACTACTTCTAGTACGTGCGCTTGCTGGGTTGGCTTTGGCAGTATCTCGCTAACCCGAGAATCAATGAACTAACTCGTTTGTATTCATTTGTGTGATTTATAGGGGTACATGCCTTCGAAGCAGGATCGTCGAGAGCCAATGCTGGAGCGGAAGCGCCAAGAGTATGTGGAGCTACTGCAGCAGTACTACTACATCCCAGATACAGACCGAGGTGCAAAAGAGCAAACTACTCTTCGGCAAATCCTCGTCGATATTCCGCGTACAAACGCAGACGTGAAGCTGTTCAAAGAGGAGCGCATACACCAGGTACGCTACAAAATGATCATACGCTGTGAGGCTGCAGAAGATGCGAAGTACTGCGGCTGACATTGTATTATGTTATTGGCATTGTGCTAGTTGATGGAGCGCGTGCTGTACACGTGGTCGATTCGACATCCCGCGAGCGGATACGTGCAGGGCATCAATGACTTGCTCACTCCTTTCCTGGTGGTATTTCTCTCTGCCTACGCTGGTACGTGAAAGTTGGTGACTATCTGCCATCGGCACGTTCACTGCATGTATTGTTCTCTTACTCATCATGTCTATTTCAATGATTGTCAACAGATGAGCCACAGATTTGCGATTTGTCGGTGATATCGGATGAGGCACTGCAAATTGTCGAGGCGGACAGCTACTGGTGCTTGACGAAGCTGTTGGACGGCATCCAGGACCACTACACATTCGCCCAGCCGGGACTTCAGCGAATGGTGCAGCGCATGGAAGAGCTGGTGCACCGCTGCGATAGCGATCTATTTAAGCACATTGTTGAGCGCGAGGGCGTGCAGTTTGTGCAATTCGCATTCCGCTGGATGAACTGTCTGTTGATGCGCGAAGTCCCGCTGAATGCGATCATCCGCCTCTGGGACACGTATCTCTGCGAAGACAACGGGTTTGAGAGCTTCCACGTGTACGTGTGTGCTGCGATCTTGATGACGTTTGGCGAGAAGCTGAAGATACTGGAGTTCCAGGAGCTCGTGCTGTTTCTGCAGCATTTGCCGACAAAAGACTGGGTCGAAGACGAGATCGATCCGCTGCTCTCGCGCGCGTTCATCCTCCAGACCTATTTTGCAGATTCCCCCAGTCATTTGAGTTAGAGAGAGAGAGCACTCTGATTTTGGTTTGTCGGTGTTGCTGTTGTTAGGATGGAAGAAGAAAGATGGGAGGACGGAGAGTAGCAATGGTGACGGAGAATACTAACAGATCAAGAATGCCATTCAAGATTTCATGTCGAAAAATGCTCTTGCGAGTCGACCACTTTCCTGTGAGGGAGGCACAAGAATGGTTGACATCTACTTCAAGTTGGAGTTATCTGAGATAGTGATCTGTCTACTTGGCAAGCAAACTTTGATCTGTTCATTGAGTTGACAGCGAAGTGGTGGTGCTGGATGAGCTCCTTTGTCCTTGATGCGTCATGAGCAGAGCCTTCCACAAATCGTATTCGCTGAATGAGAAAATGTAATCGGCGGGAAGGAAGGAGAGTGATGTCTGTCTGTCTACATACTTCATTGGTTTCTATGATGAGAAAAAGCTTCCGTGTTTACTAAGAGCGTTAATTAATTTGATCAGCCCAAGCCACGTGCTGCAGCGACAATTCATCATGGGAGTAGCAACAATGTTTCTTTGGCCCCCATGAACTCAAAGCCTGGTTCAGATAGGATCTTTCCATTAGAAATGAACTCGAAACATCATGCCGATGTACATCCAAAAAGCTACAACTCAACTGGGTGGACATTGTCGTATCGCTCAGTAAAATCTCGCTGAGATTATTATCCGCCGCCTCTGACTACCCTTGTTATCCCGAGACAAACGACGTCAAGATCCACACAACCACATTCAAATTGAACAGATAAATTAAATACATGTATGGTCGAGAGCTTGATTTAGTGCGCACAACTCGCTCTCTCTCTCTTACGGCGGAGAGAGAGGAGTCTATGGACGCACTTCTAATTACACCATGGAACCCGCGTCTGGGAACGCGCTCGTCTGTTGCTGAAGTGGCGGGTGGTGCATCTCCACCATCAACTTGTAGAGCCCGCCGCCCGCTACGCCACCGATCAACGGTGCCACGATCGGGATCCAGAAGTAGTAGTCGCGCGTCGTGAACACCTTGGAGCCCCAGCCCGCCAAGCTTGTGAGCAGCCGTGGCCCCAGATCTCGCGCCGGGTTGATCGCGTACCCCGTGTTCATGCCAAACGCCATGCCGATCGCCATGATGAGCAGCGCGAACGAGATCGGCGCGCCGAACGCGCTCGCCGGTCGGTTGCGCTTGTCCG
>JALBZD010000973.1:0-12651 GCA_038050675.1 Globisporangium cylindrosporum
ACCCCCCGCCCCCGTCACCCCACTCAAGAAAGGATGAAGCCCTCTGCCATTCTCACGATCACGACCGCCACTCTCGCCATGACCACCCTCCAGGTCGACGCCCACGGCGGTATGGTCAACCCTAAGCCCCGCGCGCTCACCACCATGAATCTCGCCATTGACAGCACCTTCGGCTTCCCGGTTTCCATGCGCGGCGACTACACCCACGGCAAAGGCGGCAACTGCTTCGGCTTCACGCCCAACAAGAGCCTCCAGAACCTCCCGCGCGAGAAGTCCAAGATCTCGATCCGCGCCAACGACGGCGCCAACCACATCGGACCCTGCACCGCATTCCTCGTGGACCCACAGGACGTGAACCACCGCATCCAAGTGGGGAGTCGGAAGGACTGCATGCGCTCGCTGCATCCGGCCCCGGGCAACAAGGGTGACACCCCGATCCCGGCTGAGCTCTGGATCAACGTGCCGCAGGGCAACCTGCCGTGCCGCAACGGCCACTGCGTGCTCCAGTTCAAGTTGGAGGCGCAGCACGTCACACCGTTCGAGCACTACAACAACTGCGCGGATGTTAGTATTGCTGATGATGGCGACGCGGCCTTGGCGCCTGCTTTTACTCCTTTTGTGACGCCAAAACCTACGACTAAAGCGCCACCAGCGGACGACTGCTTCTAAATGTGAGTGAGAGGTACAGCAATTGCTTAAGAGTAAACAAGGACTACTAGATATTCACATGAACTTCGAATTCACACTCTTGTATTAAACAGAGTACACACTCGATCCTCTCATTTCTTCGCCCTCCCTCCATCTAGGTGTCAGACAAACTCAGGGCTACATACTACCAGTCGCCTTCTGGAAGCACGAGAACTATCCGAATTGGGTTTAACTTTAATGAAGAAGAAATCATGTGAGCGAACTTGGAAAGTATACAAACTGCCATAGCCAAACTTCAGTAGTGCTTTCATAGCCAAGTCAACAGCATCGACTCAGAGTCACCTGTTGCGAGTTTGCGTGTTTCAATGCACAAAACTATACACAATGCGCAATGCATGCCAATCCAATACAATGCACAGAGAACAATACAGCACACAATTAAGTATAGTGTGGTGTATAGTTTGATCTATACCTCTATTTGTATAGTCTGGGTGTACAGTCATGCCTCTCATTAGTGACCAGGCAAAAATCTGCTAATTTTCATCACTAATAGAAGGGTTTTTATTTTGAAAAGTATTATTGGAGACAGTAAAGTTTGATTTGGTTTGCATTACACAACCAGCTGCCGGAGGGAAGGAGAAATCTTTTCCATGCTTTGGACAAGCTCATAGAAATCTTCATCAATGATCCCCGTGTGCCACCAGCAATTTGCAATGGTACTCTTTGTAACCGACTGCGCTTTAGCCGAAGGCATGTCGTCGTCTTCGCTATCTTGTGTGTATTTGGCGCTCTTCTCTTTGCGTTTTGACTGATTTGCGCGCCAAAAGTGGATGATCACAATAAACAGTTTTTTTAAATATCGCGATCAAATAATAAAGCTATTATATTTGAACGGTGATCACTAATGAGAGGCATGACTGTATTTTTATTTTGTAACAAAACATTTTTCTACAAAAGCGATGTTGTATTTTTTTGTATTTTAATTTTGAAAAAAAGTTTGAACGATTTTCAAGTGCTGGCTGTATCTTCAATTTATCATTTCGCGCTTTTCACTGAAGCTCTACCGCCAAGGAGAAAAAGAACCAGCCCGACGATGGCCACGCGTGCGATCCCCACGCGGTGGAGCGCGATTCTCGAGCCCTGGCACGGGCATTTCAAGCTGATGGACGACATCGTGATGCGGCCGCTCTCCAACGGCCAGTATGAGTGGGTGCGCGTAGACCTGGGGCTCGTATCCACGCGCCGCAGCTGGCGCGACAACATGCAGCGGTGTCGTGAGGCGCTCGAGCTGCTCGCGGTTGTCGTGATCGCAGAGAGCGCTCGATGGGCGAATGCCGCAGCCATTGTGCGGCAGCACGACCCCTTCAACGCCAGACCACACCCTGCCTTGCCGCGTACTGCTCAACTTCCGGAACGAAACATGCATTAGCAATGTCGGCGACGTGGACGTGTACAAGGCGTTCTTCTTCGCGTTCGACGAGAACTCGCCGCGCGACGAGTTTCGCCGCGCGATGGACGCGATCCATAGCCAGCTCACGCCGACGATAAGGCAGATGGTGGAGAAGCACTGGCGGCTGCCCGTGGAGTTTTTCTTGTCGTCAGGCCGGCGAGGAAACGACTTGTCGATGGCATATTTGACCTCTGCAGTGGAGCTGGTGCGAGGAATCGTCGACCGAGCCAACCACGCGACAGCGCAAGGAGAAGCTACCACTGCTCATGAAGACGCTACTGTGCAGAGATACCGGTTTCCGTATTCGGATCTGCACACGCGGCTGTACTTCAGCTCGTTTAATCTTGAGTTTGGCGCAGTACCAGTTCTGACCGAGCTGCTAGCACTAGGCGTCCGAGTCAACAGTGAGGTCGACGTCAGCACCAACAAGGCACTGGGACGACTCCCCATCTCAGAGCTGGGACCAATTCTACAAGCCATAACAGATCGATCCTCGCTACGAGCTGAGGGCTTTGAGAAGATCTTGAGCGACGACTGGAAGGAGCTGGAGATCCAGCATTTGGAGCCAACCGGAAGGTGGCACGCGCGACAACTTGAGGTGGTGTGCTCGTCGCTCTTTATCTGTAGAGACTTCCAGCAGCTGCACCTATCACATTTGGGGGGGGTCTTCGCGTGAGTGCAGTCAGAAGGTCTTGCAGTGGCTAGTGTATGCGCTCTTCAGCAAGGAGTCCCAGAGTGGTATCACAACCCTCACGATCTCGTACGCGGATTTGCAGGATGTTGACATGGTCTGTATCAACGACGTGCTCAAGGCAACGAATCCAGCGAAAGCACTACTGGATGCGTCAGACGAGGGAGAGAGTGGTGATGACGAAGATCCTGGATTTGCGTCTTTGAAAGCAGGCACAACGGTCACAATCAAGCCAAGTGAGGACGTGGATAATCAACTGGGATCGGGTCCAGAGTCAATCGTGCTGAAGTACGATGGGCTCTTTCGTGTGATGAAGAACGACAGGAATCTCGACTGGGTTGACATTATCGTCCCACATTACGGGTACTGCATCATCCGTCGCGATTCAGTCGAAAGTTTCGTGCCAGTGGTGCCGTTTAACACGCCGTCTCAGTCTATTGACTATTGTGGCAAGATCGTGACGTTGAATGTGCGAAAGCCAAACTACAAGACGCTGCTGCCGCTGATCGCCTTTATCGGTCCCAAGTTGCTCTCCGTGAATATCCTTGTCAAGTACGACAGCATCATCAAGATCGGCTTCCTCCGTCGTCTCGTGGCTGGGTGCCCAAATCTGAAGGTTCTCAAGCTCGGCGAAACAGAGAAAGGCATCCTGACCGTGCTTTTGGACGCGTATGGAAGCGGGAGATGCCACATTGAGCACCTGAGCTTCTACAACTTTTTGGCGGGCCATGGCGATTCCTTGATATCGTTTATCCGCATGCTTCAGGACCCGACCAGCGCTGCAGCGAAGTCTCTCCGATTTTTGAAAATCCCTTCGGCGGGTCGTGATTTATACAAAGGGAGCGTGTTCACAGCGCTCGCGGAGATGCTCCACGCCAACCGTACGATCGAGTACCTGGAGATTGACATGCACGAAACTCTCTTTGAAGAGCACCAAGCAGCGTTGACGAGGACCAACGGTCGACGCATTCGGCGTCCGCTGAGCTTGGCGAGTCGATACGCTTTCCTCAGCGTGGTCCAACACTTTGCTCCTTCGTCGTCAATGGAGCCGCCCAGGAAACGAGCTCGTCTCACTAACCAGACTGAAACGCATGATGCTGAGCACAGAAGACTTGGTCGCGCTGTTGTCTCGTCGATTTTCGCGTTCGCAGCGAAGCCAGTAGTCCGCCACATTTACATCATTCCCTTTTACATCGGTCAGTCGCCCCCAGAGAGGTAGACAACACGCTTATGAACAGCTCCAAGTTGCTCAACCTCTGGGAGAATAGTGGTGAATTTCCAATTCTGGACTGCTCTATGCAGTGTCCCATTATAGCTGAGGCTAAGTAGCTTGCCCCGCGTAACCACCAACGCGCGCTTGAACAACAACCTGGGAGCCGCGCTGTCGTTTCATTGCTCTCGCTGACAGCGACTTTGGCTCTGAAAGCACATAGTTGCGTTGCGCTGCGTTGTTGTATAGACAGACCATCAGTACCTTCGTTGACGTAGACGCTCTTCTGCTGCCTGTGCATCGTGCGATTGCTGGGAAGCAGCAGCCAGTGACACGATGAGAAAGAATGGCGTGAAAGTGATCATCCGGACGCGCCCGACGGCGAACTTCGCCACGAACCAGATCCTGATCGACCCGGATGAGAACACGGTCACGGTGCACGCCAGCAGCAGTCTCCTCGGCGGCTCGCCGTCCAAGAACCAGGATACAGCGCCTCCAGCGAACGCACTCTCGGTTGCGAGCGTCGCAGCCGCCGCGCCGTCGAACAAAAAGGACTGCTGGAAGTTCAAGTTCCACCAGGTGCTGCACAACGCCGGCCAGGACAAGGTCTACGAGGCGATCGCACGGGACATCGTGCACGGCGCGGTGGTCGACGGCGTGAACGGCACGATCCTCGCGTACGGCCAGACAGGCGCCGGCAAGTCGTTCACGATGATCGGCGACACGCGCAATTACCAGCACCGCGGCATCGCGCCGCGAGCGATCGCGCAGGTGTACGAGGAGGTGGAGAACCGCATCGAGATCTCGTACTCTATCAAGGTGTCGTACATGGAGATCTACAACGACCGCATCTACGACCTGCTTGAGAACTTTGGCGCGGTCGACGCCTCCGAAGGGGATCCCTACAAAGGGGACTTTGTGGTCGTCGAAGACTCGAGAGGGACCTATGTGCGTGGCCTCACACAGGTCGAGGTCATGAGCGAGCAGGAGGCGCTCGACCAGCTCTTCAACGGCGAGCTGCAGCGCACGGTCGCGGAGCACCAGCTGAACAAGCGCTCGAATCGGTCGCACTGCATCTTCACGTTCCACATCGCGCAGAAGTCGCGCGCGGGAGGCAACGAACGCGTGGTGCACAGCAAACTGCACCTCGTGGACCTCGCCGGCAGCGAGCGACTCAAGAAGACCATGGACGACGGCGAGAGCAAGCAGGCGGGCCACACGTCGACGATCAAGAAGGAATCCATGTATATCAACCAGAGTCTGAGCTTCCTGGAGCAGTGCATCGTGGCACTGAGCTCCAAGGACCAGCGCCACATCCCCTACAGGCAGACGAAGCTCACGAACGTGCTCAAGGACTCGCTCGGCGGGAACTCCAACACGCTCATGTTTGCCTGCGTCTGGGTACGTGTATCTCACTATGTATATGGCTTGCTCCTTGGAAGCTGGGGACTTGGAGACTAACCCTTGTTACAATCTATTGGGCATGCCCGTAGGGCGAGAGCAAGCACCTAGAAGAGACGATCTCGACGCTCAAGCTCGCGCAGCGTATGGTGCGCGTGCAGAACGAGATCGCGACGATCGTGGAGACAGACCCGACGATCCTGCTGCGCAAGTACGAGAAGCAGATCAAGGAGCTCAAGCACGAGCTGATTATGCACGACGCGCTTGTGGAGCGCACGGGCGTGGTCTACGACGAGCACACGCCCGAGCAGAAGCACCAGCTTGTGAAGGTCATCCGCCAGTTTGTCGACGCGCCGACCGCCGAGAAGGAGGACGAAGCGCTCAAGCTCAACAGCATCCACGAGATCCGTGAGCTCTTCCGGCAGTTTAAGCTGCTGCTCAAGAACGCAGAGAGTGATGCGCTCGGTCACTCGTCGGCGTCGATTCGCGCCGGGTCCGCGGGCTCCAGCGTATCAAGGACCCAGAGTTCGAATGGCTCGCGTGCAGATATCCACAATGGAGGCAGTGGCGACGGCGGCAACAACAACGATCTTGGTGGTGGGTCTCACCACGACGAGTTCGTGGGCGACGAAGAGCCTGGAGGTGTCGGCTTTGGACTCGGCGTCGTGCCCGGGGCTGCGCGTCCATCGACGATGGACAATATGAAGAAGAAAAAAGACTATTCACAGCAGGCAAAGAACGGTTCCGGGTCGCCCGATGCGGATGCTGGTGGTAGATCGCGGCATCGAAGTCCGTCACCAACGCGATCGGTTCTCGACTCCAGCATTGACGAGAGGGGAAGCGGCGGCCGCAACAACGATGACCCGAGTTTCTCTGGTGGTGGTGACGCAAACGGTGGTAGCGATCCAGACGACCGGGACTCATACTCCATGCGGCTGAAGAACGAGGCGTTCAAGTTCTACAAGACCGGTTCGGGTAAGAAGATCCAGAGAAACTTGAACGAAGAGAAGGACAAGCTCTTTGACGTGAAGCACAAGGTGAAGCAGATCTCGAACCGCTTGAACGCGGTCAAAGTGCAGATCGACACTGTGAAACTGCAGCTCGAAGAAAAACGCAACAACCGGAGTGGCGGAGGTGGCGGTAGCTCACCCACGAACCCAAAGGGGAAAGCTATATCAGTAGGAGCTCAGAAAGATCGAGGAACTGTACAGCAACAGCAACAGCAACGGGAGGAGATCGTGGACGAGGAAGAGTTCATCCTGATGACCGCCGAGCGCGAGGCGAAGCGCGACTACCGCTCACTCTTCGACGACCTCAAGGACGCGAAATCCGAGCTCGAGTTCACGAACCGCAGCGTCGAGCTGCTGCGCATGCGGCTCGTGCGGGAGTTTGAGAACTGGTACGAAGAAGAGGGCCATAACAGCGCATTAGCGAAGGACGATGGTAGCCCTGGACGAGGAGGAAGCTACGACAGCGGTGGTGCTGGCTTTGGAAGCCACGCGTTCAGCAAGGACGACAAGCTTGACGACGGCGAGAAGTTTGACCAAATGGAGGTCGAGCGCATTCGCGCGCAGGACCCGGACTCGCTCGCGTTCTTCCAGGCGCAGAAGAAGATGCGCCAGCAGGCCGGCGTGGTCTCGAGCCAAGCCAAGCAGACGCGGAAACCCAAGCGAGGCTGAGGTGCACGTACACTCAGAGGATAGAGCTCAATAATGGGCATACACAGAACCGACTTCTCTAACTCTCTTGTTCATATCCTCTCTCTTTCTCTCTCTGCTGTCCGCAAATAAATAGTAAATAGTAGAGCAATCGTGTCTATATGTCTCTGTTTGGCTGTGCTTAACAGCTTCATGCCAACTGAGTTCGTCGTAGGTCTAGCACTCTGAATTCTGGTCTTCTGGGGATTGAACCAAGCTGCGCGCTCCTGCTGCCGCTGCCGCGCCGTACTAAAGATCCGGGACGTCGAAATCGTCGTACGGATCGTAATTGTCCCCTCCACCACCGTTCTCATGCGAGTGCTTCTCCTTCTTCTCCTTCTTCTTCTTCTGCTTCCCAGAAGAAGAGGAGGACGAGGACGACTTCTTCTTGGTCACAGATTCATCCACAGGCGCATTTGAGACGCCCACCGTCGCCCTCGTGTCCTTTAGATCGTCGCTGTATCCGTCTTCCTGTCGTTCGCCATGGCGTCGGGATCCGTTACCACTACTCCCACCACTTGTACTGCTGCTATGACCATGCCGACTACTACCACTGCTACCGACACCACTCCATGACAAGGGGCCTTGCCGTGAAGCCTTCTCCATGGGTGACGGGTACTCGAATTCGCTCAGACTGCTTTGGCTGCTGCTGTTTCCTGTGGCGCTGCTGAGTTCAGTTGCGTCTCCTCCGCCCCTGGATCCCTGGCGCGACCCTTTTCGGGACTGAAGGCGGTCGCGAGGCTGATATTCGCTTGACAGTGGCGCTAGCAAATCGTCTTCCGAAGGGAAGAACTTGTCGTTACCACCACCACTGATTTGTATGTCTGTCGACGATCGCGCTTCGTTGTTCGTTGGGAGCAATGGAGGAGTCCCACTGAGACCATGACGGTCTTTCTCTCGGTGTTCTTTCGATCTCTTTCGCTCACGGGAACCAGAGCCACTGCCACCACCATTGCTGCTGCTGGACGAAGACTTCTTGGATTTGTGAGAGCTGCTGTTGCTGTTGCTGCTGCTGGTCGTACTCTCTAAGATGGACTCGTTTTTTGGCGAGTCGTAGCGACTCGAGCGCACTGCGCTCGGCAACCTTCCGTTCTCTGGGGATAGCAGTCGACTCGAGTGCATGGGTGGCGGGTGGTGGTGATGATGTGAGGAGCTGCTATTCGAGGTGCTCCCTACCCCGTAAGAGGGCAAGAAGGATGAGGAAGAGTACCCGTTTTCCTCTATCCTTCCCGTGAGCATGCTCGTGTCGCTGCTGGACTTCGACGGCGGCATGCCCAAGTGGTACGCGTCCTTGGTACTCTTTTTTCTCTTCGAGCTGCGAGAGGAACTGGAAGAGGGTACTGTCGAGCCCCCGTTCGCTGACAGGATACCTCCGCCACCAACTCCTTCGTCGTCGGATATCACCTCGGCTCCACCAGATTCGATTCCTCTTCCGCCACCAGTAGGTACAGCAGGGTTTACACTGGATCCGGAGCCACCTCCACCACCTCCGCCACCGCCGCCACCACCATTATTGAAATGCAGTGTCGGTAGCTTGATCTTCTGAAAATCGCTACGAGGCTTGAGCTTGGGGATGTTCCATTCCTCACGTTCTTCGACCCACATGGCGCGCTCCCAGACCTTGACGAGCTCGTTCTGCGGGAGAAAGATCTCCACGAGCTGCTCGAGCAGCTTGGTCTCTTTCGTCTGCTCGCGAATCGTGTCGAGCAAGTTCTCGCGCTCACGCTCGAATTCGTTGTTGAGGTCGACGATTTCCTGTCGCGCGGCGTCGAGTTTCGCGCGGTATTTGGTCTCTTTCTTTTTAGCTGCCACGAGGTTCGCTTGCGCGGCCTCCTGCGCGCTCTTGAGCTCCTCCTCGATCTGCTGCTTCTCGAGCGCGAGCACCTTCCGCGCTGCCTCGTTCTGCGCCTCTTTCTTCACCTTTTCCTTGAGTTTGATCTGTGCGCGGCGGTAGTCCACTTGCTGTTTGAGCAGTGCGACCTCCGAGTCCACCAGAGGTCTCGCAGCACCACTACTACCACTATCGTCATTGAGCTTCCAATTCGAGGAGCCGCCCAGGATCTGGCTCTCAATCTTCTTGAGCTTGTTGTGCAACTCCTGCTTCTCCTTCATGAACGACTCCATTACCTGCTGGGTCTTCTCCAGCTCCTTGCCGATCTTGTCGCGCTGGTTCAGGATCGTCTGGTTGAACTCCTTAAGCTCCTCTTTCTCCTTCACATGGTGGTCCGAGACCACCTCCTTCACGACCACCTCTTTGACGATCTTGACTTTTTGTCCTTCCTTCGCGCGCGCCTCGGCCTCCTTTATCATCTGCTCGGCCCTGAGCATCATCTCTTTTGCCTGCGCGTCCACCTGGGCGGCCTCGCGCATCGCTTTTGCGATCGCTTCGTCGTCAGCCTTGGATCGAGCGGGAGGTGAAACAATAGCAGCAGCAGTGGTTGATGGGACTCTAGAGAGTGCAGGACTGGCGCTGGTTTGTGGGGTAATACTCGACTGAACTGGGACTGGGATCTCTTCAACTTGAAGAGGAGGAGCTGCCACTGCTGGCCCGCTGCGCTTCTCCTGAGCTAAGTCTGCAAGCACGTCTGGCCGGGAAAGCTGCCTTGCTCGTGGTGTTTTCAAAGGCGGTAGTCCGCCCAATGCAGTAGTCGAAGGAGTTAAGCTCAGTGACTCCACTGGTGGTGTGGTTGGCTTGGGTATAGAAACGATACCAGCAGCGACAGCAGCTCTGGGTGTGTCAGTAGCCGACG
Source organism: Globisporangium cylindrosporum (assembly GCA_038050675.1). Taxonomy (NCBI): domain Eukaryota; phylum Oomycota; class Peronosporomycetes; order Pythiales; family Pythiaceae; genus Globisporangium; species Globisporangium cylindrosporum. The sequence goes on from JALBZD010000973.1 coordinate 9,848, forward strand.
ACTGAAGCGGCTCGGAGACTCCGTCGCTTTCACTTGGTTTTGCTGGCGTCGTAGTTTCCATTGTTGCCACAGCAGCTGTAATTTGTGTCTCCCTCTCTTTCTTTCTTTCCAGATCTTGCTGTTGTTGTAATGTCTGGGCTCGCTGCTGCTCTTCCTGCAGCGCCTTCGCTTCGTCCATCATCTGCTTCGCTCTCTGTAGCATCTCTGCTGCTTCTTTCTGGTACTTTGCGATCTCCTCCCGCTCTTTCGCTAATGCCTGGTCGACGAGCTCTAAGTTTGCAACAGCCGCCGGTGCCGCTACTTCTCTCGTCGCATTCTCCGGAGAGCTCAGGTTACTCCTTGACAGCGGTGTCTCCGCTGAATGAGGCGTCGACATGCCGCTCGCACTGCCCAGTGCGCTCCCGCGTGACTGCGACTCGAGCATCTTTTTGAGCCGCTCGATCTCCTCCTTGTACTCGCGCAGCTTGGCGTCCTTCGGGTCTTCGTTCACGACCGGCTTGTTCTTGATGTTCTTGGCGCGGTTCGCGTACCGCAGTGTCGAAAGCGTCTCGTCGTAGTTGTAGTCCGCGGGACTCACGGCGGCGACCATGAGCGTCTTCGTGTTGCCGCCGAGCGAGTCCTGCAGCAGTCGCGTGAGCTTCGAGTCCCGGTAGGGAATGTGTTTGCCCTTCCCGTCCACCAGCGCCGAGATGACGTTGCCCAACGCTGAGAGACTCAGGTTAATCTTGCATCCTTCCTGCGAATCATTCACGGGTGTCAGTGATAGCCTGAGGTATCTTGGGGGATAATGGGTGATAAACAGCCTACCTTGAGTCGGTTCCCGGTTGCGCCAGTCTTGCTCTGTCGCTCGCTACCTGCCAGGTCGACCAAGTTGAGCTAGAATGTCAACGCCCTGTGTTAGTCCCCAGTGTTCAAATTTCTCATGATGACGGTACTGAACTGTGGTGTACGCCCTAACCTTGCCAGCCTTAAAGTGCTCCTGGCCCTCGATTTTCTGACTCGTCTCAACCACCACCGTGAAGATCGAGTGCGACCGAGAGGAGCCTTCGTTCTACAAGAACAAGGATTGGTCGGTAGAGTTAGTACCAGTCGAGGAAGATCACAATCCACTCATCCGCAATTGCCAGAAGGTACCATGAGCGTCGCGCCAACGGTTCGGTTCTTGAAGCCTCGATTCATCACCCTGCCAGTATGTATGCGTGTGCCCTGAGTTAGCAATTGCCACGGCGACCTAAAAGCTCCTCAACCGATGGCTTTCATACCTGTTGATCGAGTCCACGTCACTGACGACGACCTCCGTGAGATCCTTGACGTATACGGAGCCGTCGGCGCTCTCTTTCAGGTCCAGTTTCTTCTTCGAATCGTCAGCTAGCAAATCACGGATGTCCTCGTTGTAGATCTCCAGGTAGGACGCGCGCACCATGTACTCGCGTGACGGGTCGGCTGCGATGCTCTCAAAGATGTGGTCGAACGAGTGTGGGATCACGCCGCGCAGCTCCGGCGGGTTGTCCTTGCCCTGCATCGTGTGAGTCTTGCCGCACCCGGTCTGGCCGTACGCGAAGATCGTACCATTGTAGCCGTCGAAAATGCTCTCGACCAGCGGGTACCCGGACTCGTCGTAGAACTGGCGCTGCGACGTGGTCTCGTCGTAGACCGAGTCGAACGTGAACGACTTGATCTGGTCGTTCTCGGGACACTTGATCGAGATGATGGACGCCTGCGGGTCGATCGTCACGATCGGTTTGCGGCCCTCGACGATCTCCTTCCCGAAGAGCGGCCGGCAGCGTACGACGACCTTGACGGTCTCCTTGTCCTTTGCGGAGCCGCCTTGCTCGTCCATGGTGCCCAGGGAGAACGGGAAGCGCCAGGAACTCTACTGTTCTTTATCTGCTGCTAATGCTGCAAGTGATATGATTGGTACCTTGGCCTACTCTACCTGCTTTATCGGATAGCACCGCAAGCGCAAGAAAGAACAGCAGTTTAAACGCGCAAGCCAGCATTGGGGACTCAAAATAGAGCTGCTCTCTCATTTTTGGTTCAGCGATTTGTATTATTATCTCAACGTAGGTAAGTAGGTCATCGTCGTTTCATCTCAGCTGCCGAACCACGCACGCGCTTCCTCGCAATGTGATAGACAGGCGTCACAGTGTTTGGCTACCGTGTTCTCCGCTTGCTCGTTATGGACGCGCATGCCATGGGAGCCATGATGAAGAAGAAGCCATGCAATTGAAGGTTTTATAGGGTTTATAGGATTCAGTACAGAGTTCGTACCAGTGAACCACTGATGCACCTCTACGCTTGACGCTTTTGCAATTGAGAGCGGGAGAGACCGAGCGACGGAGTCTACGCCGCAATCTTGCACAGATCTTCTGGGCAGAACTGCGGGCAGTTCCAGTTGCACCACATCGTCATGTCCGCCGTCGAGCCAACGTACGCTCCCTTGCCGCTGTTGTCGCCTTCGTTGTCGGCGCCCGGCTCCGAGGTGGTCGGCGCCTCAGTCTCAGGGTCTGATGTGTCGTTATCAGCTTCGTCACCGCCAATCGGTTCGGGGGAGGCCGGCGCCACAGTTCCAGGCTCAGAAGCGTTGTTGTCACTTTCATCAGCAGCAGCGCTCGGCTCCGGGGTGGCTGGTGCCTCAGTTGCAGGAGCGACAACCGGTGTCGAGGTCGTTTCACTGCCACTGTTGGATCCCCCGGCGACCTTGACGTCTGCGCAGTTATTGTAGTGCTCGAATGGAGTGGTGTGCTGCGCCTCCCAGGAGAACTCGAGCACGCAGTGGCCGTCGCGGCACGGCAGGTTGCTCG